>VRMD01002048.1:0-14483 GCA_009872375.1 Sminthurides bifidus | reverse complement strand
AGTCGTGCATCGTGGTGAATCTTTTCGCCACGTAATTGCTGACACTGCATGAAGGACAGTGTGAGCTACACTAGACTACAGTATAGGGAGGATGACTTGGTTCAGCAACCGGGTATCCGAGTGCTGAGTGGAAAAGAATCTGAGCTTTACATCTTTGAAGAGGAAACAGGCCGTGGAATTACGGAAAGGACTGCTTTTTCTACGTAGACGTTCGAGGCTTTGGAATTCGGAGCGATGTTGCTGGAGATAGAGCAAGTGCTTTTGCTTGCATCATTCACTGCCAGCTTTGCAGATTTGTATTGCAGGGCAGACGAGGCGGCGGATGTTCCATGTGACCGAATGTGAAAGGATGGGGGAGGGTGAGGATGAGCAGAGTGTGAAAATGCAGCTTGGTCTTATCTGCTTTCAGCTTTCACTCTGCTAGTTGCAGGATTTAGCGAGAGCTTTCTCCTCGTAAGTTTGCGAGACTGGAAGAAGACGAAGAAGATGAGGAAGAAGACCAAGAAGTGGAAATGGGTTTGAGGAAAGGACTGTGTCACGACCAGATTTCCTCAGAAAGCTGTTTATATTCCTCTTTATTTTTCCAGCTCCATTTACATAAACAAGAGGCAACGATTTCTCAATCATATGCTGGTCGGCTGGCTTCTCTCAGGATTTTTTCTCCGTACAACTGCATCATGAGAGACAATGGAAGGCTTTCTGCTCCTGAGCTCCCTGCAGTTGAGAGATAAGACCGAAGGAGCTGTCCCGCCCCCTGTGTCTGTATCAGATTTCCTTAATTAAAATCCGCTCAGAGACGATTGTGAGAAAGAAAAGATTCTAAATTGTTCACAGTCAGCATTTAACTTTATTGTGTAAGCAGATGCTCGATTGTTTCTCCAAGTCTGTAGTCTTGGGATGGTACGATGCTTTCTCCACTTTCACTACCTCCCTTTTTCTCCAAACTGCTTCCGGTGCCACTGACAGGCTTTACTTTGACCTTGGCGGGAGTAAATTGGAAAGAATTCGCCCAGAAAACAAAGAGTCGTTTAACTCCCATGGAAAAGGTTGGCAAATTTGTAGACACAATTCCGCTAAAGTAGTACACAGTCTTAAGCTCCACGCTTTCTGGTTATTCATGAACTGTTACAAGAGCTTAAGAGCGGATAAGTCGCTGATTTGAGATAAAGCTGTGGGAAATATTTTTCCTCGAAGCAAAGAGGATTTAGTCACAGAGATAACACACATGAATGCCGAAGTTGAAGACGATGACAAGCTGTGGAAACTTGATGAGGAGCGGGAGAAAGTAACGAACGTGTGGGGAGGGAAAGCGTAATGAAATTTTCTCCTAAATGCTAGGCGTGTATGAAGAAGCGTAAAAAAGTGATGACTTACTTTATCGTAGACTCCGGCTGATGATAGTTCATTTTCTAGCACCATAAAACCGATGCCTATCATTCCCATTACTAAGGCGTAATCAGAAATACGTTTCCGCTTCTCGAATAAAGCTTTTCTTCTGCCCAACCGGTAGCCTACATTGGGTTTGTTTTTGCCTGAAAAAAGAGAAAAATCTACGTTACTTATTACAAACTCTTTCACAGATTGTGTAGTCGGGCTTTGTTCCCGAGATAGCTTTTCTTCTGCCCAACCGGTAGCCTACATTGGGTTTGTTTTTGCCTGAAAAAAGAGAAAAATCTACGTTACTTATTACAAACTCTTTCACAGATTGTGTAGTTGAGCTTTGTTCCCGAGAACGAGGTCACCGGTGGTGGATAGGACCGTGTCTTAGATTTACACAGGCACACATGCGAAATTGAATCTTAAAACTCCATTTTCCCGCTTTCCATAAACCGAGCAAATCATGTTCCTCCTCAGGGTTCAAGTTCACAAAGGGAGAGGAACGGAAAGTAAACAATAAGGAGAAAGAAAAAGTGGAACAACACAGAGACTGAATCGCCGTTTATCTTGGCTCATACGGGTGAAAGCAAGGTCGTCATCAACTTTCTCCAGAATGCCACCCGTGACGAAGGATCAACCCCGGTTCGGAGAAAGCGGATACGAAGTTAGTTATGTAAACGGGAAACATGATGTGGATAAAAAAAGAGAAAGTGGAGAAAGCAAAGAAAGGAAACCGATCAACGTTTCAAGCAATAATAATAGGCAGGGGCTTGTAAATAACCAACGGATTTTTAAACTTGAGAGTTCTAAACAGGATGTATTTATGCCATGCTTNAAAGAGAAAGTGGAGAAAGCAAAGAAAGGAAACCGATCAACGTTTCAAGCAATAATAATAGGCAGGGGCTTGTAAATAACCAACGGATTTTTAAACTTGAGAGTTCTAAACAGGATGTATTTATGCCATGCTTTCTCTCTTTATTGAACTGCTGTTCAAGACAGGGAGAAACGTGAGCAATGTTTAGCAATGGTGTAAATATTGGTTCGTAAATCTGTCGCGAAAGAGAAGGGAACAAATGTGAATGTGACAAGAACTGATGGGCTTGAATGCAATGACGAATCGGTGAGTGAAAGTGGTGAAAGTCCCACATGTAAGTACTGTGAGTGGGTGGCTAGGACAACAAGTCCATACTGTTTGCTACGACAGTAGGAGGAAATAATGGTATCATGAACTAGGATGCTTTTAAAGTTCTCGTTCTCTTCTTTGCTAGTATGTGCTGAACAATGGTTGTGTTTCACTATAAAAGTTAATGACGTTTTAAATCAAAGATGCCACTTGCACTCCTACTTTGAAATGTGTTTACTCTCCTTAGAACGAGTATTGTTGGTACTTGAGTGTAACTTTTCTTCTCTCTGCCACTTCACGTTCTTGAGACTTGTAAAAAACGGATGTGAGCAAACATTTCATGGTGGTATGCCATGCAACTATTGCAACGTGTTGAAAGTAGTATTTTAATGTTAGTGAGTGACGCCGGTTTTAAATATTCAATGATTTAACTACGTTTCATGAAATAGTTCAGAACCAGTAATTATCTCAGTATCTTACTGGAAAGTAGAATTGGAAGAGATTTAATTGGCATCAAAGCAGTAATTAACACTAGCTTTGACTTCAAATACGAGACGTTTTTTCAAAAATCCGTTATGAAACAAAATATTTTTTGCAATTAACCTAAAAAAAATACAAGTCTATCCTTGCATCATATCTGAGAAATCCTGGCACAAAAACGAGGCCTCTTCCAGCTGAAGAAATCCGGAAAAAATTACTGAGAAAGCCTTAACCAGAGCCACGTATGAGCTAGGACCAGGTCGGTTTAATGGATCGGCGTTTTTACACGCCTGAAATCCCTCTTCATGTGGTCCCGACTTGACTTATAGCACAAGTCAAGTGAACCAAAAGGGATAATATAATGAAACCATGGGAAGGGAAATAACGGTCAGATGCAACAGTTGTGAGTTCTCGTCTCAACTACATATGCGCTTTCTCCTGCCTCTCCCAACTCCTGGCTCGTACAAACGGCCCTACTCCCACTTACTAAAAGCTCCAGTCGCTGACGTTAAGTTCAGCCGACTCGGCATCGCCATCCGAAAAGGAAATCAAACCATTTGGCTGTCGATTCCCTCAACCGGTAAAATCTCCAAAGCGGAGAAGCCAGCCTGCTCGAAAAATACAAAGGACTTAAGCTCGCCAAGGCACGTATGATGGAACTTTCTCTGCTTTCTCCTCCGCTCCAATCCCGTTGACTCGAGTTCGAAGAGGGTCGGGAGAAAGCAACTGCTACAAATTCTAAACATATTGTGCCAAACAGGCTACTCCTGCCACTGAATAGTGTAACGAGCTCACTAGAAAACTTCTCCTCCAACTCCATCAAAGCCTAACAGTTGCTCACGACTCTGTTTACACCGATAAGTTTTTCATGCACCGCTTTACCTACCTTCAGTTTGGAAGGAGCTGAAGCGCCTAAATGAACTTTAGCCTTGCTTCGGTTTCTCATTACTTTAAATAACCTGGAGGTTTCCCTGTGTAGCGTGTACACGTTCTCTCAAATTCACAAAGGCCACAGAATACATGGAGTTCCGGCGGAGAAAATGAAATATGCATAGTTAATGTTTCTGGCGCCATTACAGTTCCGCGTTCATTTCCTCCTCAGTTCCCGCCCCCAGGAAGCAACAAGCAGAAATCAAGGGTGTGTATAATCAACTCCCTCAAGTAATCACCAAGCTGTCTTTTAAATTTACACAAGGTGAGCATTTGCATTCCTGGATTACATGGCGGTGAAAGCAGCATGCAAGCCTCTAATTACGCTAATGATAAGCGTTACTTGAGCATGATTGAGATAAAGTACAGGTTCTATAGAATTTGAAAAAAGGCGCGCATTTTTCATCCGGCAAATTTAAACTCTGAACCACCCAGTGTCAGTGGCAGGTTATGAGTTCCAAAACCACGGGCTAATGCAGCATTAGCCGCTTGTTTCGAAACTCATAGCCTTAAAAAGTTTCATGGAGAAAAGAATCCACACGTGGCATGTCTTACACGTGTCGTCTCTCGGTAGTAATAAACACCGTCACCACCACCACCGGATGCCTTAAGGCAGAACTCATGACCAATCAAGTAACTGTTAATCAGTTCGAGGAAAATAAGTGGAAAACTCACCTGGTGGAATGAGGTAGGATGCTTTTTTCTTCTCTTCCGTGTAACGAGGAAATTCCGCATGAACCCCTACAAGAGCGCCTTCTTCTTCGCGATTTCTATCACCTCCGGCTTTCATTGTCCCTGGAATGGACAGGGTGGACACCGGCTTCCGTAACTGAATTAACCAGAGGAAAAGATTAGACACGGGTAACGACCCATTCTCCAGTAAATGTACAAGCACTAGAGAAAGTTGCTACGATATCATTCCCGCCCGGCCGAGGAACTTTTGCAAAAGGCCAACGGAAAAAGTATTCCTACTCAATTGCACTACGTCACTACACTACCGATTACACGGAACTAAATCAAGTGATACAAAAATACATTGCTCTAGCTCTACTCTACCATGCTCATCAACTACGAGCCAATCAGCGAGCGACTACACACCCACCGTTTTTATACCGCTACCTCTACAGTAATTGCAAGCAGCTTTCCAATTCTTATGCTCTCGGCACTTAACAACATTAAGATTAGTCGGATAGTCATTTGGAGTACTTAGGAAGAAATAGGATTATTAGTATTTGCCAACTGTAATATTTACAGCTGTGAATCATTTCAGTGGTGGGTATCATAGCACATGAGACTGGGTCATTTCCATTAGCCCTGTGCCAACTGGCCATGGTAATAAACGCCAGGATTGTAATGCCAAGATGGAAATCCTGGGTGGAACAACACAAGCTCAAGCTTACACTGCCCATAGGGTAAAATCACAGGCTAGCAAGTATTGCAGCATGGTACTCGTGCATTCCTTGTGTAAATTGTAACATCCATGGAGTTTTCGTATGGTTGCATCACGTACCACCCAGTGACACTTGACAGGTTTCCGGATTCTAGGTCTACAACTGACCACTACGCTGCGTTGTCTACAAATAGCACTAATTCTCCGTCCCGTGAATGATAGACAGATCAATTGTCATTCGTCTGATTTCAGCTGCTGTGGTGGGTAAGAGTAAAAAGCGTTTTACGCGTACAAGCTCACTCTGCGGTACTGCATGTACTACTTGGGACAAATCCTAGTGACCTTGTTCACAAAATAGACGATTAAGAATGAGTGACAGAGAAATGAAGAATTCTAGCTTGGAGAAATACCACGGAAGACAAACAACGGTCTAGACATGGACATAGAGAAAATGCGAGGAGAAAATGGGCTCTATGATATCATCAATTGAGTGAAGCATTCGACTACAAAGTTTCGCAACACGAGAGCAATTCCTTCTGCCTTTCTTTGTTTATCTTGTGAGGAAAGTAACTTTTCAATTTCACTCCTGCCAAAGTATTCAAGTGCTGATGCTACAGTACCAGACAGAAATAAGTGGTAACATTCTTTCCACAATCTAGTAAATTGCAGTGAAGAAAATGATTGCAAATTCCAATACAATTCAAACGCATTCCACAAAGCTTGGGAAAGAGGGATGGGGACAGGGGAACAAAGGGGCGGAGAAAGTTAGCTGGCGGTGGGTGAAAGCTTTCGCTGGCTTCAAGCATGAAGTGGGGCGTAAGCCTGAGGAATTTGCTACCATGGCAACAAATGCAAGTTGAAAATATTCCGGCGGTATAAAAAACACAAATCCTAATTTAGAATTAGTCAACATGATCTACACAACAAAGCTTAGCTGGTAAAGCGACCATAGATAAGCAATAAACGTTGAACATCAAGCCAATAACACGACTGTGCTTAACATATTCGTAACAGAATTTCAAAATCTGTGGCTGGCAAACGTAAGTTTTATGAACTGTGAGAAAGTTTGTACGATAGTGTTGGCATCAGTTGGAAAAAAGGATCCACCCGTTTGTAAATGAAAGCATGTCTTTACGACATTCGCCATTTTGAAGAAAATGCGCAGTTTGGAAGAAGACATATGAAATGGGAGGAATGATTTGCCAATTGCACCCTATTTTCTTTCGCACTCNCTGGCATCCATTGTAAAAAAAGCATGTCTTTACGACATTCGCCATTTTGAAGAAAATGCGCAGTTTGGAAGAAGACATATGAAATGGGAGGAATGATTTGCCAATTGCACCCTATTTTCTTTCGAACTCCTTCCTCAGCTTGTTTGCCAGCCATGTGACAGAGAACTGAGAGTGCATAATGGTTCACTAACTAGTCGTAATTCCATTTTACTAAGTAAGAAACGCATGAATACTGATTAGTAATTGAAGACGTGGAGGTCGTGTAATGGCGTTCCGCAGCAGGCTGTTACGTGCCAACTCCCTGGTATTAGTATGGGAGACGGTGGTTGCGAAACAGCTGGATGCATTATAGAAATGGAGATTCAATTCCCAGCACACACGCTAGTTTATATTGAATATGGAGGAGGAGTTTGTCGTAGCTCCTACTAGTCTTGTTGCAGCAACTGCTAATTGACACACACTCATCTACCGGTTAAGCAACTCCGTCAACGTAACGGTTCAATACTTTCACTCGTGCAAAAAATAAAGTTCACGGCTCATCAGCCCCGTCCGATTTTAATTCGAGCCAACGCAGCAGCACATTAATAAAAGCCAGGTGCCAAAACTCAAGTGGGATTACAAGTTGAGTTGCTCCACACCGCTGATCTCGGCTATAAGCACTGGCAAAGCACTGGAGCAAGTCTACTGTCTAATGGAGGCGGAAAGTTGTGTGGAACTTGTTGACGGGAGGCGGAAATGAATTAGTTTCACAGCGAAAGATTATTGAGTTTGGGGCAGAGCATTCACAAGTTATTATTTGCTCCTCCACTACCTCTCTCTCACCATTTTCCCTTACGCTCTTAAGCTCCAACATGCTGAGGGCACCGAGGTCGGATGTAAATTCACCAGTCCATTTCTTTGCATGACTGACAAAGTGCACACGCACACAGCGACTTCACAACCACTTGTCAAATCCGCACAATTCCCTTCACAACTTTCTCCTACGTGCTTTCACCAAAGGAGCTGCAATAGACAGGGTGGATTTCAGCACTGGGGACGGCAATCAACCCCTTGGACAATTGCGGCATTGCGTGGGAAATTTCCCAAATTTTGTAACAACAACAGCACACATCCGAGGGAGTTGGAACAACCGGAGAGGCAGAAACGCTTTTTTTTCAAGTTTAGACAAACTAACTGAGAGTTTACGGGATGGAATCCCAAAGTTGGACTGAAGATCACACACAGGAGGTTCACATGACGAGGAGCGGTGCTGCGAATTAAGTACTTTGAGCAGGTGTGTTATTTTTGCAAGCTCCCATTTTGGCCAGAGGTGAGAGAGTCAAGTGGGTGAGGGAGTGAATGAGATGATTTGGAAACTTTGACTGTTTCAACTGGTTGCAATGACAGAGTATAGTAGGAGCAGGAGCTGCTCCTTCGCGCTACCGACTTGTAAGTTGGCTGACGTGTGTGTGCATCCTCCGGTGCTGTCGGAGAGAGAGTTTTTAACGAGACGAAGAAATACTAGACCGAGAAAATAAATACGCTACTAGTGGTCGGGAAAGAGCTCACTTCTTCTCCTGCCTGCCTTTCCTGCCCATCTGTGCAGGCTTCCACTTGGCTTTTGTACTGGCTGGATTGTACGAGTGCGATTCCGCTCCCAGCACGCAGCAGAACTAACGTACGGCTCTCGAAGAGGCAAGAGGCGATATTTCGGGTGCCTTACCGCCGTCGGTTCACTTGCTGTTTCCTGGCACGAATTTCGAACGTCAACCAGACGCTTGCGCTTCCCCTTCAGTAACTCTATCATTTATCCTCTCCTCCCGTGTGGCTGTCTGCCCCTATAAAATTCGCAGTGCTGGGCTAAACTCTTCTGTGCTCCATGGCACAGTACCTGAAATTCAAGCAGTAGAGCGCAAACCCCAAGTCGTGCCCAGTCTGCTACCTAGGCAAACTCCCGGCTCTTTAAAACCGGCATGGGTCAAACATGATTCAGAATCAAGTGCCAGTCCCTGAGTCAGGACTCGGGGTCAAGTGGGGGTGTTCATTGTGAATTTCTGAGGATTTTTCTAGTCATTACTCCGACCTGGGTATGCATACACGTTTGGTTACAAATGTTTGAGGTTCCAACCACGTTTTCCATTCAGATGCCACTCTGGCTCACTATTTACAAGATGTGTGCCTGTTTTGAAGGGAAGGCTTGCAGATCTGCTAAGGTGTAAGGCGGACATCCAATGGACCCTTCCAGACCTGCTAAGGAGCAAGGCTCTGACATCGAAGGGACTCTTCCGAAGCTTAGGTCTCTGGCTCTGGGAACTTAAGGGCCATAAGTGCTTTCATAGGAGAAAGTCGGGCGATCGACTCTATGTCAGAAAGCACTAGATTGAAAGCTAATGGTTTTGCGATGGTGTACTTCTATCAAAATGAAAATCACCGCTTCCTCAACTTCCTTCCTTGGGTTTGTTTCCTTATAGTCTGCACAAATAATCACCCTGCGAAGGCAAACAGCTATCAATCAATCAATGCACACAGACATACACACAAACCGTAATCTATTGCTCCCATGGGGATTACTCTCCCAAGATAAATGAGTGCCACTTGCACACATGCATAGAAAATCAACTTGTGTAATGCCGGGTTAAGTTAAAATACACCACACCCTCTCCTTTCCTACAGTCCAAGCCCCAAAGTATACTAGTGGGTTTGCAAACTAAAATGCATTATGGGGTAATAGTCATGTAAACAGAGGACGAATGGGGTTACAGGGATTGACAATGAGTTGGGTAACGGTTCACGTTTTTAATGGGTGACTCCTTTCAGATTCTGACATGACATGCGGCCACACCTGCTGGAATTGACAGTGGGTATCGTAAGGTCAATATTTGCAGATACTTTGGGTGTAATATCCAATTTACAGTCTTTGGGCGCGAAAATTGTGTTTCAAAATCTTTTAAAAACACTTTCAAATGCTTTTAAAAGAATCGATGACGGTTGTTGGAACAAGTGTTAAATGTTGATTTCATAATTTTGGTAAAGCATTTCTTGGAAAGAGTAAACAAATAAGTTAAGTTCCGATATTTAAAAACTATTTTCAATCATCCGTGCCTTGCGCATACACAGTTTCTGCATAGCTAACAGAACAGTAACCATGGCGAGACTACTTCACCTCTCGCACAGGTTAGGTTCAGTAACCATGGTAACGACGCCGGTGAGCTGGCAATTAATACAGCACCGCTTCGTTACATCCCAGAAACGAACTCCTGTCGTGTGCCAAACGCCAGGCTTGTATGACCCAGAAGCGAGGCTGACACGATGCACCGATCGGTTCAATGGTCACATTTTTTTCTCCGACTCATACCATCTGTTGTCATGATTCACTTGTTTATAAATACTCCTCGGAAATCCTCAATAGAATTACCACACTGCAACACGCCAAAGACAAGAGGGAAGCCACCACTCCTTGAACCAAGAGGAAGAATAAAAGAAGAGCAAAGAGCCTATGCTTATACCCAGCTCCGCTTTTGAGACAAGCAAAGTGCATTTTGCAACCACAGCAACTTCACTCTCTGCCTGCGCCTCCACCGCACCTTTGCATATTTTGCGAACCTGTGGTGTATAGAAGGATGTAGGAAAAGCAGCTTGGAAGCAAAGCGATCTCCATCCTCTTCTAAGAGAACTATCAAGTATTGATTACATGCTCAAGTTGGCACAAGTGCCATTGTAAAACATGTAGGGCAACAAGACCAAGAGTCGTGATTTCAAATCCACAGAGTGAAGCACACCCTTCATACTTTGTAATTTTAGAATCTACTCCAAAGTAGACGACTGTAAACACGTGTTTGATCGTTTCCAATGGCTTTCCCCCTAAAGAGTAGAGGGAGACAGGGATATTAAAAAATACAAGTGGAAAGGTTAATAGCGCGGAACGAAGTAACAAAATATGATGCTTTCAAAGGAATATGTGACGCCTTCTTCAAAGATAAGTGCACCTCCTCATGAATGGATTTGAATAAGAAGTTTTTCTCACAGACAGAGCAAAGAGTAAGGAAATTTGAAAAAGACATTGCTTTTCCAGAAAAAGAACATGACTCTTGGAAGAAAAAAAGCTAATCCCCCCGCTAGAGCCTGTGGTTTATGCTTATGATTGCCTTGGTAGGTATCGGCTTGACTTTTGAAGCGGAACGGCAAACAGACCCGAGCTCCTTTTTACGACAACCCCAGCCTGAATTTCAATGTTGGCAAACCTGCCTACAAGCATAATAAAAATCACAGCCCACTTGGAAAAAGTGCTCAGAATGAGATAAGCAGCTACCAGGTGTAATCGGCTGCTCTCACAGTTTGATATGTGATACAAGGGCCAGCTTCCACCATCAACTCAAACAGGAATCCGACTCGGTTTATCGAGACGGTGTAAAACCTACAACGTTGTATCCTATGAATGAGCCACAGCTTCCGATCCTGGTTCTGCATTAGCAAGACGGAAACTGAGAGAGAAAATACTCCTGCTCTTCTGCTTAATGAGCCCTAGGCTACTTCTCGTCGAGAAATCCTCTGGAGAGCGTTTTACTGTCTGTGGGACATATGTAGGTCGGGAAATTGCAGAAGCAGGTTATGTTCCAACACGTGACAGAAAATTGGTGACAATTCTGCAGAACGAGAGACAGGCAGACAGAGGAATGAAAGGGAGAGAGAGAAAGAGAGAGAAGGCAATCAAAGTCCTATCTCTGAATGAGCTGGAGGTGAGTGAAGTGCCTGCGAAATGGAATACAGTAAAAGGTGCGGTTCTTACCCGTGTCTAAACACTTGACAAAATCCCGAGACTAATAATCAGTTGTAAAGGAAATAAAATTTAAAATTGAACCCGAGCCAAAGTGTGGTAATCAACTTTACTGGGCTGCAATCATCTGTACGTACGGTACTCGAAAACCACATGCATGATTTCATGTACACTATCTAAGGGACAAGTTATAAGGGGAGTACAAGTTATAAGTATTGGAATGCGGGCAAACGGTATCTCGTAGTCTGGTATTTTGACTAGGTGAAACAACCTGAGATCTTCCCTTGCTATATCGTGCATTCGTAACTCTCAGAGTGATAGATCACAGAAAGGATGCGACCAGGTCAGGTGGAACGTGATTCAGCACCTTTTTTGTGTCACAATGAAACTAAGCTTAATATAGAAGCTGTGAAATTCCAATTTTTTACAGGCTTTTCTTTATATTGTGCAGGTCTTAGGTTTCTGTGCAAAGAAAAGAGTCGAGATGAATAGGAGTTTCGATGCGACCGAAAGCATAGCGGTGGCGCTGCTTTCACTTTTTGCTGAACATCAAACATCAAAACTGGGAAGGAGGTACTGCTTTCTCTGTGGTTTGACACAAAGGTTCTTTGAATCACGTAAAACTGTGTAGTGATTCAAAAAACTGTAAAACTAGCGCGGTGAGTTCAAGTTCTAAAAAAGGATTTGTGTACCTACTACCGGCCATGATGAACAGTCGTTTTGGCGCTGCCTCCTCCGATTTGTCACATTCGTTACGCCTAATTTGGTCAAGTAGAGTGAACATGCATTGCTTTTGATGTTTACCAAACTACATACGATTTTCATAAGGACGACAAAGGTAAAACCGTGTCTTGGTTTCCAAGAAAGGAACAATTTCGTACTGATCATGGAAAATCTACGCGGAACTGAAGAACTACACTGTGAAAAGAGACACATGCTCTACATGTAAAAGAAAGAAGGGAAAAGAAAGAATGATGTCTCGCTGGAGAAAATTTCCTCTCCTTACACAGTGAAAGTAATAGTTGAATCTAAAAAGATTTATTTCCCACACAGAATAGTATTATAGAAGTCATTTTCCAGATTGAAGATCAAGAAAAGAGATGGGATTGAGAGCGAGCGCGGTGGTGAAAGCGGAGAAAGCAGTCGTGTGAATCTCATGTTGAAATTTCAGATACAAGTCAAGAGATATGCGTCGGAGTGAAATGCCTCAGTCATCAAAATCTCGTAACGGATCTAGTTCAATGCATATGTACGTTACCGTATAGTCTGCCGATTATTCCTGTATATGGTACGTACATATGTACCCAGAGATTAAATGTCGGAAAGGAGGAAAAGAAACAAGTCCTGAGACATTTACGTATGTTTCACCAGTTATGCGACTTTGTATACTTGGTGGAAAATTTATGAAGATTATGTCGCATTTTTATGCAGTAAAACGATACCAAGTTGGAGAAATAATTGTATCGCTGTATTGATTTTCAAAGTAATTTCATTTCGGCTCTGCCTATTGACATTTGTCAGGATTGAGGAGAAATACGAACACGGTCGTATGGGCTGTACAGGGCGGTGTCACAAAGCAGCCAAGGATCTAAAATCCAAGATGTTGTTGGAATGGATGAGGAGGTGGGGTCTGGAGTGAAGGCAGTGATAAGTTTGTTCATGCGAGGAAAATTCCATTGGATAAATTGTGATGCGAGATGCATATTTTATTTTGTCACCGTCACCAGAGCCCTTTAGCACAGACAAACCAAGGACCAAGCGGCAAAAAGGGGGAAATGGAAGAGGAAACGAGATGCTCATCTCGGCAGATTTATCTTGGCCGGAAATGCGAATTTGCACAGACTCTCGCAAACTGAGATATCCTGAGCGGGAATGATCTCCCGTGCTGTTAAATTTCGCGAATTCTTCTTATAGTCTAACTAATAAAGAAGTTGAGCCCAAGAAATTAAACGCCAGAGGCGACGCGTGGAGAAGAGTCGCGTAAAACTTGCACAGTGCTAAGTGAAGTTTAAAAGGCAGAATCTCTGGACTTTATCTGTGCAAAAACATCTTTGCAGAGAGGAGATGCGGGCTGTGTGTGTGTTTTTTTTGCAAACTTTGTACGAATATTGCAACCGCGATTCACGAAACCTCGCGAAAAGTAAGATTGCTAAGTGCATCCTTATCCTTGCAGCAGGAGGTTCTTTCACAATCGCATCTTTCACTAACGAGTATTTACGGACAACAGAGCTGAGATCGTACCGAGTGAGTAAAACCTGCTCACATTCTCGCAATTCCTGGAACAAATCCATACACTTGAATGAGTTTTGCAAAAAGTACATACGCAACTTCTTTCCCCTGCCCTTTGGCCTTTATGTTCATTTAGTGGCTTGGAATTTTAAACGTTTATCCTGACATTTCTTGTAATTTTTCCAAAGCCAACAAATACACGCCCTAGGCCCCTAAAGAATCGATCAAGGAACGTAAACTAAGCGGTGAATGCGGAACAGCACTCACTAGTCAGCATCAAAAGGCCCAACACCATGCATGGAGGGTTGGGTACACAAATTATGAAATTGGAAAACAGACCAGCTTATATTCTACCGGCAAAATATGTTTTTGAACACATGCCAAAACTTATTTTAAAAGTAAGTGCTTGAAACATGTGACGCTTGCAGATCACACAAACACTCATAATATTTTTTGCACTTTGCGCATTTTCTCTTTTTCAGTCTTGTTTCCACCATGGGCTGAAATGATCACTCTGATGACAGCATGCAGGCATGAGGCTTCCAAATCCGTTTCCATCTGAAGCATGAAGTTCCGTCTGCCTTTCGCAAAGTAACCTACAAGCTTATCTGCAGACCCAACTAGCTTGAGCTTTTAAATGGACGTAATCCTCGTTCATGTACTTGGAGCACTACCAAGGACTTGATGACTTCCGTGTCTCATTGGCAAAAATTGAGCATGTTCACAAACCGGGAATAGAAAATGGAGTGTTGTGCACAAATGAATGAAACTTTCGAGCATATAGTTTCGTCGATTGATAGACCAGCACCGAAGTACTTTTACTAGCCTAGTATAGAGCACAGAGTTACATACCAGCCATTATCTGGTAAAACGACTAACTCCAGATGGCTACTTCACCGGATTCTTGCGCATTCCTGAGATATGAACCGCATGTGGAAGAACGAGACCAGGCTCTCAGCCAGTCCATGG
>VRMD01002047.1:0-14485 GCA_009872375.1 Sminthurides bifidus | reverse complement strand
GTGGTGTAGTGAAGTCGTCGACTATAACAAGTACATGTAGTCATGCATACTGTCGAACGAAAGCCCTTATTTATTTGCGCAATTTCACGGAACTGAGAGAGTCCAAATCACGGATGTTGTTGATGGTTAGCATTATGTACTAACTGCAACGTTATCACGACCTTTCGCAGTGATGACCCCTGATTACTTAACGTAGGAGGACCTTCCTAATCAGTTATGAGTAGCATCACATATGGGCTACGAGTTTGTTGTAGCAGGAGCGAATTAAGTGGAAGAAATTTCCATTCAATCCAACAATCAAAGTGAAAGCTACAACCCGTAATTTCATTGTAGACGTGATTCAATTAATCACGACACTCTCAGTCTTCCGTTTGCGTGTTAACAGATCCGCTGGGATTAGCCTCTCCCCCAGTTTCTGCTTCCCACTCTCTGCTCGCACTACTCTTGTGCATCTTATCCACTTGAAGGTTTATCAGTTCTGATCTGATCCTGTCAGGAGGTTAGCGTCATGTTTTCAAGCGAGCGAAAATAATGTAATGGGCTTCTACATTGTGTTCCGAAAATCCCAACTTTGCTGAGACTAGTAACAACTATTCTGTGCCAACTATTCTTATACCGAAAGTACGAATTTGGCTGCAGCAAAATTTAATTTTGCGATCGTAAACAAAATTATCGTTTTTTAAATGAAAACCTTAATTTCTTAAGAATGAACTTTTTAGACTATAAGCAAAAGGGACTGGTAAGGTAGGCCTAAGCTTTCCCTTGACCTTCAATTTCGATTTGTACACCAGAAGGTCGCAACGAAATCGTAGACACAGATTTAAGGATGATCAAGCAAGAGAAAGTAAATGGTAAGCTATATATCGTAATCCCCCTTTGAAGATTCCAACAGCTTAAGCGTATTGCTTACGGTGGGCTGAGTTGACGGAAATTGGAATATCACGGAGCGTAACTGAGTGACTTCCAACAAGTTCATCTTTTGAATAGAAGCTTGGCTTTCACAAGTCATCAGCCCATTAATCAAACGGTTGGCCCCTTCCATTCCATTTGGACCACTAATCCTGTCAAACTCATCCCAAATCAATCTCATCCCTGTAAGTGACCACCACCATGCACCATGAAATGCTACACAAGTGCCCATGTTGCCAGCCGGTAAACCTCATCACTCTCACGCTATTCCATCTATGCCCTATCTCAGTCATGTCATTGCAGATTATACACGCGTGAATCTGATTTAGCTCTCGGGCAATTTTCGACAAGTACTTCAAATTCAGACGAATGTCATTTATAAGGTTTTGTTGAAAACATGCATAGAAACTGTTTCAAGTTTATGCCGGGCACGCATCCTATGCTGGTCTTTTGATCAACTGTTATTGCTCTAAGGTGAATTTACTACATTGCAGAGGCGCACGTTTGTAAGTACTGGCAAAAATTCAAAAAAAATCCAAAAACCGCTTGTTCACTTTGAGAAAGAAATGCAAAATTTTCTTTTGTATCCACAATCCAAGCACGAGCTGGGTTATTCTTATTAGTTCAATTTCACCTATGAAAGGCATCAGGACGAGATACAGGCAGTAGCTTCCACAGTGCCGGGTCCTGATGACTATCCGAGCGTGAAGAAAAAATAAGAACAAATATATAGACACATGCAAAATAATGGAGGAAAGAGAAAGTGTATTTACAAATGATACATGCTTGTCCTTGTTAAAAAGACGCTTTGCATGATGATGATACGGTTTAAGGGCTTTGCCCGTATTTGGCTTGGTTGGTTTCATAATTTTCTTCCGACCGACTGATGACAAACTTTGAAATAATCTAAAGATTTTGCACGTTCCACAAGCCTTGTTATCCCTCGGGTGGTGGAGTTTCTCCCGCTTCCTGGTCCTCGTCGAGGTAGTTAACGTTAACAAGTCAAAATGGCTAAGGGCGGCAAGCTCCCTATGCTTCCATGATTTCGAACAATCAATGCACACACACCTCATCTTCATCATTTTCCATCTGACTCTCTCCAGTTCTTTATTTGTTCGTTTGTTCATTCTATGTATGGAACCACATCTCTCTGGCAGATTCACTCTGTCGACTTTTTGGAAAATGCCACGGTTGCATCAGTTTCGTCAGTGCGCGGCCTATTATCTCCGCCGCTGTGACTGTACGTATTCCTTGAAGATAAGCTTCAAAGGCTTTTACCCACACCTTTACATAACTGAGGTGCAGGAAAATATGAAAGAAGCTACCATGAGCACACCCGTCGTTAGAACTTCATCGCTAGCTCACAAAGTTGGGTCCTTGAGAAATAACTCAGAAATCTTGTATTTGTTTTCCACAATTTACTCAACTTCTTTATGACTGCGGTTAGCTTCTGTACATCAGGGCTCAGGAGACACGAGAGCTCTACTCGTCGCTAATGAATCACGTTGTGATTCCGACAGGAAAGGATAGCAATTTTGAACATTTTTGCGTCCGTGACCGAAAGATAAGTGAGGCCACCCTCCCTTTTCACACACACCCTCGATCTCGATCACCGTTAACTATTAGTTGGATTTCTCGGGGCGAACAAAGGCACCCGTCCGGACTGCAGGTTGGTAAGCAACTCATTTGCATAAATCCTGGTGATGTGCGTAGGAAAGCCTGCTCACTTCGTTAACCAGTCCGACAGTTTGCACATGAGTCAAACCAGGATTATGGCAACCCCTTAGGAACCTTTATGAAGGTAGCATGTTCGACAGCTTCCTAATCTGCATATTGCTCATCCTTGGCCGAATCAAAACCTCTTTGTACTCCTGATCCTCTGTTATTTGTTGCCGCTAGGAGGATCGTGCCATTTTGAGATCGAGATGAAACGGAAGAGCGATTCTTTCCTGGAACGTGATCTTGTGTATCTCGTAAAAGCTTCTCTGAGCATCTGCCACACGTCACTAATTATCTGTAAACGAGGACTGAGCAAAAGACAGCGCGTCATTCACGCAGCTATTGCATTAAGCATCGTTTCTGGAGTTTAAACTCGGTGTCGTTTGTTACCAAGGTTTGGTGACAGCGGTAAACCGCTGCAGCCCTTCTGTAGTGTGACTCTTGCACGAGATGCAATATTGGCCAAACTGATGACTCAGTGAAATTCAGCGTGAGAAGGCCAGTTTCGAAAACGGATTCAGGTGCTCGCCTTAGTTCATTGCCTTAAGCATACTATAAAATTCATTCCAACTTACCGTCCTTGTTCATGCCCATGTGAAGACATTTCTTTAATCTGCAAGCTTGACATTGATTTCTGTGAGCCTTGTCCACAACGCATGCTCCTGTTCCTGCTTGGCAACTGTAAACGAAAGAAATGAACTAGCTATCATCAAAATACTCGAAATGTATGATTTTTTCATTGGAATTGGAAGATTCAAAATCAGACCGTGAGCTTACCGGTAGATAAGTTTCCTACGGACGCTTCGTTTAAAAAAACCACTACATCCGTTGCAAGCAAGGATGCCGTAATGTTTACCAGAGGAAGTATCTCCGCATACAACGCAGGTCAAGCCGGTGCTCAATCTTCTTCCTGTCCAAATTAAAATCCTGTGGTAATTACCGGTGTTGAAGTTCAAATTTAGGTACAGATTCTTGGTAAGAATGACCAAGATCGGATTCGGCAACTCCTTGCGCAAGGCTCCAATTGAATATAGTTCTCTTTGGAATAAGAATACATTATGTGGAAAAAAACGTGTAAAATCACGAACCCGTCGGCGAGTTGAAGCTTTGCGGGATGAAAGAGCCGGGAGGCGAGTGCGAGTCATCGTTTACCGTCAGGTTTTGATGGGTTGATAAATTATGAGAATGATTTGGTGAGCCGGTCGTTGTCAATGAAATAGGCATGGGCGTGGATGTCCTCGTGGAATGGATTCTGGAAATGGAGTAGGGATGCGGCGGAGGAGAAGAATTTGGTGACATGTGCTTTTCTCCATTCGACTCTGTACCATCAAATAAAAGCTAAGCGTTAATCCATTTCCCGTTAATATAAATCATATACGAATGTTGGAAAACTTTTTGAGTTGTTCAATAAATTTCTCAGCTTTCATCCCTTCAATACCCACTCCGCAGCCAATGAATTGCTTCGGAGGCCAATTACATGAGCTTGTTCACACCATGAAATAAGAAGAGAGGAAAAAATAACAGTTTTTATATAGCTCATCCTGGCCGACCTTGTTTGTTCCTTCCCATTTCATGTTTCTTTCCCCTACACATAAATTCCTGCTCCTTCAATAAAATCTCAGAGTCACGTATCTCTCAAGATGAAGCCATGCCAGGCTGAGAAATATACTCAAATTGCTTTAGTGTCACCGAAACTGTCTCGGTGTACCCACAGCCGGTTCTTTGACTCCACTCCATCCACGGCACTAGACTGACTAAAGACGTTGGAAGAATGGAAGTAGCTGACGGAGATCGCGCGAGATGTGCCAGCAATTCTTATTCTGGCTCTCCTTTTATCTTTTTAGACGCCACAAATTCCCGCAGTAAACTATTGCTATCACGGAGGAGGATAAGTCACAGTCGTCAGAGAGATTTACCACTTTCTCGAAAAGCAGGCGGACGAGGAGCGAAAGATTGAGAGAGGAGCGCGGAGAGAAAGCTGGATAAATGGCATCTGGTAGGAGAAAAGTTAAGTGAAAAGATGGAGGAGTATGCAGCCTCTTGCCGTACAGTCTTCAGACTCCAGAACCTACTTGAGATTCTAAACGAGCGAAATATTCTTCCACCGTGGACATAAAGTGGCAAGCGGGAATTAATTATTCCCCAAGGGGTGCCCTCTTTTCGCTTCTCGCCATTTAATCACGTTGAAAACTATCAATTCCCTCTCTCAGCCCACTAGTCTCGCGATCTCGTCTGTAGACTTAAAACTTTCACTTTCCTTTCCCAGCTTTCAGTTTGTGAGCTCTGCCCTCGGTCCCTCAGCTCAAAGGGCAAATTAGCTTGGTTTGAAAAACTGAATGTGTTCGAGTACTGGATAGAGCCGATTTGAACACACGGGAGACGGGATCGAGTCCTTTATCCCGATGTATTTGTGTCTCTATCCGCGTACCCATGTTATTTTCAAAATCTGAACTTTCAATGTTTCAATTCCCTACAATAATTGGTTTTTTGCAAACTTTTGCAGCAGATATTTTTTACTGAACGAACAGTCCAATACCAGTTAGATGGTAGGATTGAATTCCGAAGGTTAAGTCAAAGTGGGTGAAAAAGTGTTTAAAAGTTTTGTGAACACTGATTATGGAAACTCGTATTTTTA
The DNA here is from genome assembly GCA_009872375.1 of Sminthurides bifidus. Classification (NCBI taxonomy): domain Eukaryota; kingdom Metazoa; phylum Arthropoda; class Collembola; order Symphypleona; family Sminthurididae; genus Sminthurides; species Sminthurides bifidus. The sequence continues at coordinate 9,222 of VRMD01002047.1, read as the reverse complement.
ATGCATTGTTGAACTACTTGAAAAGCTGCTAATTTTCAAATAAGAAATGTTCCGGCAGAGAAAAGCGTATTTTTGAAGCGAGAGGCCTTTCAAGCATATCTTTAAGACTTAATCCTGATTTCAATCAGGTTGAAAATAATGCCGCTGCATGCAAATAACTACTTAAAAGCTGGGAAAAAGAATGCTGTGAGGAAATCACATTAGACTCCTGGAGCAAATCTTTTCTGTCTTTGCCTTTGCATCCAATGCTCTGAGACTGTATAGATTTGCAATTTGATAGGATTTCCTGAAACGATTCGTGTCTGTGGGAAAAGTTTAGTTTTTCCATTCTGGATGAATTCAACAAATTCCAGTTTGTTTCGCGTAGGAAAAAGAACGAAGCGGACACAATTACTCTTTGTCGCTCTAATCATGTCACTTTGAATCAGGCTCGTAAACTTTCTCATTAAATTACAACTTGATTCTGATTTTAGTTGATTGATCAAATGCATGGAAACAACTCTGCCACATCACAGAGTTTCAATCTTTCCAATCTTTAAAGTCTAGTGGCGCAGCACAAGTTTTATTCCCTCCCACCTTGACTCATTTGATTACTTTGGAGTCGGGCCGGTGGGAAATGGTGGCTTCTCTCAACTTTACGTTTGATACGTTTCAAATTGGCAATAACGCTAAAAGTCCGCTTGATTCCAGCTCCTGCCTGGCAAATTCTAACCCCCTACCTCCGTTGCCATGCTGAGCGCAAAGTCCCAAGCGGGATGTTTTCGAACGCGTCAAAATGTTTTGTTCAACTCTCTTCCTGCGACTTCAATTTTACGCTCAAGGTAAATAATCCAAAGGCAATTCCAGTGATTGGTACTTTCCCTTTTATTATGTATTTCCGCATTTACGATGTCCCAGAAGAGCTTGTGTGTGTGCGAATTTGCACATGCCAGCGAATTTGTTACAATTCGGCAAAATGGACTTTACTCACGTACACACACGTTAATCCGAGTCAGAAGCATCAGCCATGTTTAATGCTTTTTCAGCTCCTGGACGAAAAACGCACAAAAACGGGCATAATTAATCCGGGCTGGCGTGCGCACCAAAAAGTCAAAACGTGGCACTTATTCACAAAATCAGAAAATTTGCGATAGCTGTATNCTTTTTCAGCTCCTGGACGAAAAACGCACAAAAACGGGCATAATTAATCCGGGCTGGCGTGCGCACCAAAAAGTCAAAACGTGGCACTTATTCACGAAATCAGAAAATTTGCGATAGCTGTATTATGCCTTGTGCATCTCATTTCTAGCTTGAGCCAGCTTCAGCATCTGCATAAGGATTATGATCCGGCGTGGTGGGTAGGTAGACAGGAGCGATCCCTAGTCCCTAAACGAGCTCTTTTACCTAACTAATATTCATTTAGAGGGGCTTGTGCCAATCCCAAGGATTAAGTGCTTTGCAGACGGACTCCTAGCTTGAATAATTCTTGACTATTTGCGTCGATGTGGACGCCAATAATTTTTCGCCCGGAACAGCTTTAGTGCCTACTTCTAAGCAATTAATTAGAAGCGCTGCTGCTGAATTCACGTTAAGCTCATGTTTTGTGATTGCGCGACGGACGCCAAAAATTTCAGTCGCTGCAGGATAGTTTGCAACACAGGGATTGAACTGTGACTTGCGGCTGTTTAAAGAACTTCTGTAAATGACTGAGTTAAATTTTTAACCGGTGAACAGGAACGCATATCTTTAAATACGACTCCATCTTTGTTCCAGCTCGGCAGAGAACTTAAGTTTTGCCATTTCAACGAGCTTCAGTGTCAATGTCCAGAGCCTAGTCGACTATTAGGAGCTAGTATCATCAGCCTAGGGATCGGAAAGTGGCCTTCGAATTCGAATTCCTGGCCGAGAAGGACCTTTCAGTTTTCCTATGCTCATTGTACTCATCTCACTTTTCTGTTCTGCCGTGCAACTAATTCCTCGGCCATCATCCACTCCTAAAGCGTCAAACCACCCCGGGAGCAATTTCTCATCAGGAATTACCCGCACACAAACTTGTAATTGTATTCCGATCCAACTTTTGCCTCCAACATCACTCTGTGATTTATCTTGTTCCTCATTAATCTCCCAAATCCCTCACTTTCAAACAATCAAATATAACTTGGTGAAATAGTTTCTAAACTTCATCTCCTGCCTTCGCCACTTTCCCTTTTCCCCATCACTACGCATCGTCCTATCCTGTCCTTGTCTCACGGCGACACAGCTCTTTTGCTCCCAGGTTCGGTAACTTGTTTCAGTAGCTTCTCACACTTTAGCGCTTTTACCTTTCATCCGGCAAAGTTCCTTGATGTAGGCAAAACAACGTCTTGTACACGCACACCCTGCCAAAAGTTGTTTGAGAATGCTGCGTCATGAGATTTATGCAAACTTTACAGCATATGGAGCTTCCATGGAGACTGGATTTTATCCTGAAAACTTTTCAATCCACTGTATGGGTTGACACCTCTCGCAGCTCAGAAAGAGCGTAAAAGACTACATCGTGTATCTAACGGCATACGTCCTAAAATCCCTTAGGCATCGTTCAACTCTGAAGGATTTCCATGTTAAAATTGAAATAAAAATTCCATCTGAGACCAAGTCAAAAAAGGTTGGTTTCTGCATCGGCATATTTGAATTTCAATCTATCTTTTCCTAATGAATTGCTTGCTACATTCGTCTGCTCCCCTGCTTTGGCTTTTCACCCAAGGTTCGGCACGGAAATATACGGAAGCCCATTTACATAAGTAGAAAAAGAGGGATTTCTAAAGACCCGGTAATCCTCGCAGTTGGTACTCAAGTGCGGGCACGAGAGGCAAACACTTTTGTACCAAAAATAGGCGGACTAAGTGCACAGATTACATGTGCATTATCCCGTTTCTCGCACCCTAAAATGCTATTTGGCAGGATTTTTTGCCCTTTCCAATTTGCCCTCACGCCTGAACACAGAGCACTTTATACAGCCCGGCCTTAACCCCCCGGAAGGATCTGAGAGCTATTGCCATCGCACCGTACTGTTCCCCTGTTTATCGTCCGGGACTCGGAAGCCACTTTGTGTACAATTATATGTAACGTCAGCGTCAACCATGTACATTGAAGAACTTGTAAGCTTTCCGGCCATCAACTGTCCTTGGGGGATGATATTCGATTTGGAAATCAATGAAAGGAGCTTAAACAGGTTCCGCTTTGCCCACAAGCCACCTACCAGATTTTTTTCTGTTACTAATTTTTTACGCGCTTGATCCCACTAATTTAGCACACATGGCAATATTATAAACCCCCTACTGCATGCACTGCTCTACGTATCATTTCACCAAATTAGAATCAATGACCCTTCATCTATCTTTCATTTAGATCACACCAAAAATAATTACCATATTCCCCAAGCTGCTCTTTCATTTCCATTACAAACAAGACTGCATCCTCTTTCTCCAATATTTTCCGCTAAATGTGTCACCCGATCTGTCAACACAATGAGCACCATTTGATAACTTTTAGAGCTAAAAATTGACTTTCCTTTTGTTACTGCTCATGCCCTCAGGAGCATGGTACACTTTTATTTACATTATTTGACTCAATTACTTACAGAGTGACGCATTTTACTTGAGTTTCCTATCCTTTAGCTCATGTGATACATGTATGACGTTCTGCAGTTGTGACTAAGCGCTGAAAAGCAATTAGTCAAAACTTGAAGGTACTGAACTTTGTTAGTTACTTATAGGCTTACACCTGATTGGTTCTTTTGTTCAGTCTACCTGCAGCTCATGAATCGCGTCATTCAGATATGAAGCGACGACGTTAATCATGCTTGTATCTTGACATAGCATTATTAGTAGTAACTCCACGCATTTGTTGAAATTACCTCCTGTAAAATATGACCATAATTTTAAAGAAGCGTATAACTTACCGCCACTGTGATGTATTGTTAGTTCCATCCCCCAGCCAAAGAAGGGGTTATAGCTCGTAACCGCAATCTTAGAACTTGAACCTCAAGTATGAGGTGAAAGTCAGAATGGACAGTCGCCCACAGTCTTTAAGTTTGATTAAGTTCCATCCCCCAGCCAAAGAAGGGGTTATAGCTCGTAACCGCAATCTTAGAACTTGAACCTCAAGTATGAGGTGAAAGTCAGAATGGACAGTCGCCCACAGTCTTTAAGTTTGATAGTGCTTTAAGCAGAGACCCTTTCCAGTCTCTATGGCAGCTGAATCCAATCCTGTAGACCCAGAGCTTTCACTTTGATTCTCCGAAGGTTGTTTGTAGAAATGTTTGTAGTCAACAGACACACAGATACTCAACTTGGAGTTGCTTTGTGAAATTTTGGAGACTTGGAGGCGATGCTGAAGGAACGTTTGTAGCATATGAGCTCACTCTAGATTAATGAACAAAGCGGGATGTGAGAGAGCACGCTGGTTAACGTCTCGTGGACGAATGATCGAAGCTGGTGAGTGGTAGATTGAAGGACTTGAAGATTAGATCCGATAGAATAAAGTGAGAGCGTGCGGTTTGTTTCCTATGTGAAGTTCCGTAAAACGGTGAAGCACATGGAATCGCTATGCGATAGAATAAGTGTCAAGACGGCTTCTTCTTTGCAAGGTTTGTGAGAGGGGGGCAGCAAATAAATTCGTATCTGATGTGCTGCTTACCACCTATTTGGTTTGATAGTGTGGCGGATTGCGAGCGGTGAAATTCTCGTTGTGCTGACTCGGTAGTCGGAGCAAGAATGATAGTCTCAGAGGTTCGCTCCTTCTAGTTGTCGTGGTGGATGATGGTGTAGAGAATCAGGGCTTTGTTGAAATCTTTCACTGAGCTGCTGCGGGCAGGGAGCCCTTTGGGTTCATCTCATGTACAGTTTCTTCAGATTGGAGGCGAAACCGATGATGACGATGATAAAGGCAAAAAGCGGCGCACACGCTCTTTGGAAAGCCTTTTCTCCTTTGACTTCCAGCCCTTTCTCCATCCCCTCCCGCCAATCACAGAGCAAAACTTGGGCTTCTGCTTCCACCAAACTTGCTTTTAATTCCGTGTCCTATAGTACATATACGATCGCACAAGAATCATCTCCTGTCCCTCCTTCTTCCTCCTGCATCTTTGCTCCCTCCCATAAGTCCTGCAGGTTGTCTTACGGGCAGGCAGGCAGGCAGATTAAGCTGCAATAAAAAGTCTATTCATTTTCCAAAATTTCCTTTATGCCTTGGCTCATAAAGTTATGACTGATTCCTATCGATTCGAGCTTTGTACAATTTTTTGCATCCGGTCCTTACATAACTTTTGTGTCTCATGATTAAGGTGTTTTACAAACTATAAACTCCACAAGGTGAGCAGCCTCTTCGAGCTGCATCAGAACTACAAATCAATCTATTACCTTTTGTGTAAAATGCGTTTATTCGATTTACCATCAGGCCTTACGAATTAACAATTAGACCGTTTGCATTATACAGTGCACCTCTACTATTTCCTTAACTATGGAGTTTCCTCCGCTCCCAGAGATGAGGTATGCAGGGAATACCCAGTGGGAAAACCTTTCGTGTATTATTAAGCCTCAAATTAATCGTACTTATCAAAAGTACCAAATGGCGGTGAAATGATGGGAGTATAATAGAGGCTTTAATAATTACCGGTGTCATTTTCGTGTAAAATCTGGTGTTTTGAACAATTAATACGTCCATGTCCTCCTTCAGTACTACATTATTACTGTTGATTAAACTACTTCTCATGAATTAGCGATTAACCAGGCTATTGACAAGTATCTTCGGAAGTCCTTCCACGATCAAGACTTGGTAAGTTGAATGCTTTAATGTCTCTCTTTCATCCATTACACAGACTGCTACCAACTACAAACTAGGCACCGGTAAGGTATATTAACAATGTTGGTTACGTTTTTCGAGTGCACCGCTCCATTTTGTCGTTGGACAACGTTCCTTACGGCCTGCACGTGACCGACAAGAATCATGTTGACTTAAAACAGCTTCTGCCTTTTTCACTAACAGATGTACAAACTCAGAGAACAATGGGTCCAGACTCATTACCCCACCCGCGACTTGTGGCATACACTTGCATCATTGTACCACTGGCTAGAAGATCAGACTCTTCTTTGGATCTAGTAACTTGTTCAACCTTATTGTACAATTTACAGAATTGTGTTTTTTTCCTATTCTACAACGTAGCAGACCGTCCTGTCAACTTGTCTTCAACCTCCCTCCCTATTTGCTTTCCTTGGGAAAGCGTGCATGATGGTTGCCACATGCAGCCAAATTTTTAAGCACTTCTTGATTCACGAAAGAAATTACATTGTAACAGGTCGGAGCCATTATTGAATCCTTTAGCAGTTGCTCTGGAAGCATGTAGTGTATTTCCATAGAAATAGTAAACGACTGTGCAGCCGCCCTGCGCTCTTGCTTAAAGTGCCAATCCTCGTTTTATCTGCTGCTGCATCGCGAAAGTGCGGAGCAGGAGGAATATTAGATTCACTCTAAGAACTAAATTATATTCACAGGTCTCATCTTCCATTTACCTTCCCACTGCTGGTAATCAAATGCACTCCGTTGGTTCGTTCTCCAGACAACATAACGCCGCTTGGAGCCTAACACCTGATCGCTAATGTCGCCGATTTATGGAGACTGAGGTTACGGTAATTAGTCACTCGTTTATCTGCCACGCCTGATGCATAACCCATGTGGCAATGAATGCTTATTTAGGGGTCTCGATCTTCGGGCAATGACTTGAACATTCACATGCATGGTTAGGAAGGTGTGCGGGGTCTGGATCTCTCCTTCGTTTCATCTGCTGTCGTCACATTTTCGCTCCAAGTTGACCAAATGTCTTGACAAAAAATTATAATTTACCTCCCCCACTCTCCACATCATACTCCATTCCCATCATTCACATCACCGCAGACACCTGCCACGTAATACTTGACGATATGCCTTCCTGAATAACTGATGTGGAGTCGTTTAATAAGTTAGTCTTGGCCTTCGCATTGTGCAAACAACGTTATTCCTTTTGTACCTTCAACAGGCCTTTTGAAAGGTAGCGGACATAATCGTGGTGCATCGCCATATTGTTCTGTCGATTTCTCCTCCTCGGCTGGTGGAAGGGACTTGAATACCGGTTACAGCGTTAGTGGAAGCCATGAAAAGCAAAGATTACGCTCTCTGCAGTACAGCCATGGATTCGGCACATGTTTAGACTAAACTTTGAGAGAGATTATTCGCCCAGATATCTGCAAACAGAATCTGCTCCGATTCAAACAAGTTGTTTGCTTGCAAGGTTCAGGTTCTGGCAAAATGATTGGTGGTGGTTTTCTTTGTGCATATAGAAACCTCCAAGTGATACGGTTTAATACAGTATGCGCATTTCAATGACTCATATTCGCAATTCAGCACAACTCTGTTTGTATTTTACTAGGATGCGATGCCGGAAATTAGAGATCATACGTCTACCGATTTGTACACAGATGCGCAGATGGTGGGACAATCACTCATTCTAGGAAAGTGTTACATGCAAAATTCTTTCATGTGCAAGGTACAGGCTACAGCACTAACGAGTCAGTGCTGTTCTTCAACGGCAGATTTCTCAGTTAGGAAGAAGCGCATTTTCCTATGCTCATAAGAATGAAACTTTGAGAAGTAGCAAAGGTCTTGGTCTTTCTCACTTGCAGGTAAAGTTGTTCATTCAAGGGCAGAAAGTTTCATTGGCAAGTTATGTCCTCAAAGTGTAATGCACACGGAGCCTTGAATTCGTGCAAAGGCCCGCAGATGCATAGTAATGATTTGCTGGAGCATTCCACTTAATACATCATTCTAATAACGCATGCTGTCGGAGCGATCGAGTTGATGTAAAGCCTGGGAGCAGACATGAATTTTCATAGGAAAACGTGCGGCAAAAAGTAATTATATAATGGTTCCACCTTTTGCTTCATTCTCAAGTCTGCAAGTGACAAGAACATTTATGGGATTATTACTCCGTGAGGCTGGCTGTCGGTGATCAAATATGTTTATGGATAGAAAAAGACACGCTGCCACAATGCTCATTCTTTTAGGATTCTGCAGGCTGGCAAAATGCTCATCTTTCCACCCGCCTACCATACCGGTTCATCCTTCCCCCATCAAATATCTCTTTGCGTTCGTAACATGGGGTTGCGGCCACAATGAAATTCGTTATCGGTTGCAGCACCGCAACCACGACTCCACCACCACTTGCTTCATCAACTCTAGTGAATCACATCTGTTTCCTTATTTTCCGCGTCTGCATTCGCCCTAAGAATAGAATATATACATGCCAAGTCAATACTGGAAATCTGCTTTAATTACATGCGTGAACCGTTCCGTGTAACTCAATCGCCCACCTGAAAACTTACGTCAGCTCATAACCGAGAACCAAAAATTCATTTCTAGATACCTGCAACTTCTCACGGACCATCAACTGCAGATTGATCTTCTCAATCACAGTCTCAGTTGGTTTGAATCCAATGCTCCTTGCCTAAATAAAAAAGTTAAGAAGGGAACCAAAAACGTTCTAGAGAAAGCAATCTATTACCGCTGTGTGTAGAACCGCATTGCAGGAGGAATGCAGATGTGATCAATAAGATAAATACTATTTGATCAGTCAATTAAACAAGGCAAAATTATAACGTCGAATCCATAAATGTGTTTACTTTATTCTTCCAATAACACCTGTCAACTCCACGTGCAAATCGAATTAATTTTTCAGCATGCATACGTCAAAATCATGCTCATAATTCGTCACCACCTTTTCCGTTACTCAGGTATTAAAACTTTCTTTTATTTTGTGTCCACTGAGAATCTACTGCTTATGTCATGCATTGTCTTAAGAACGTCTACCGGGCTGCTTCTTTGGATAGATGCAGATGCATCATGAAGTACTTAAAATACAAAGGAAACAAATCAGAGCAACTATGGAACAGGATAAATAAGTCTGTGGCAGCTTCAATTAAAAGTCTACCATTTCGCTATTACTTTCGGTGTTCCCCCCAGTTGATTTTAACCCGGATAAATGAATACGTGCACTTCTCCTTGATGGTTTGTACACGTCACTGACTTTCCCCGAAGGCATCGGTGGATAAGGCCGCGGAGCGGTAGAATGTGCATTGCTCCTTCAATACTGAGGTGAAAGTATTTTTCCATGAGAGAAGCCCTAATGCGGTTTCTTTGTGTGTTGGTTTTTCTCGGCATGGCAGTTCCCTTTTTCGC
>VRMD01002046.1:0-14492 GCA_009872375.1 Sminthurides bifidus | reverse complement strand
CGCAAGTGAAACTTCAGTTCAGATACTGACAGCTCATTTGTCGTCTTAAACATCGTTACACAGCAAGTTCCTTTGCAATTTCTCTCAACAGTCATTGAAGGTGTAAAACGATTGCGGACCCGTTCTTTGAGCCTTCCTGTGCCTCGGCAGAATCGTTTGGCAACTTCAGTCGCCATTGAATCATCCAACTACATTCTACTTACGGAACTAAAGAGAAATGGAATGAACTAAAAGCAAAAACTTCATCCCTTCCTGCTGCATCACAGTTAAAAAAGGACACAAGTTCACCAGTTCTGACGATGACAAAGCTCTGAACATGTTTGAACCTTCATAAAAAGACTCGCGAGAGTTTCATCTTTTAGTTAAATGACTTGAACAGGACTGAAGCGGAAAAATTACACGAAATGCCATGCAGAGCGATTGTGTTTCTAAAGCAACTAGTTTATCAAAGTTGACTGTACCCGCTGTCTCCCATACTGTTGTATAGGATTGCACGCATTAAAAAACTGAGGAAACGCAGCTCCGATGAGTCCTTTATAACCCGCCTCGAGTTCCGTGTAAGACATCATTTGTTCAACAACAAATAAAAACGACAAAATCTAAAGGTAATGAGTACTAATGACTTTAGTAATGATTTCAATCTTCAGCCGGGTCTCATCAGTATCACTAGCGTTACGCTTGTAGTCGGTTCATCAAGTGTTCATCGTAGCACGCACATGCAATTAGTTCTAGGACTAGGGCCCCCTAAAAGCCACAAATCAAATGTTTCAATTTCAATTAGATCAACGACGAGACTTTCTTCATGCTACCCTTGAAAACGAATTGCGTTCCATCAAAAATTATTTGACAATAATAAAATAAATGCTGATAAACAGCTGATCGACTAGCGTCAAAATTACCTGACACATCCAGTCGACTGCGTTCCCAAATATTGATACTGGCCAACCGTTCTAATCCAAGTGGCTAAGCTTAAAAAGTATTTAAACTAATGTAGATTGCAAATGGCATCAACATCAACTAACAGTTAAAATGTTTTGACTTGTTTCATCATTAATGTGCCTGCACTGCACTGCACACTGTATTTATTCACAAAAGGCGAGTCAACAGTACGAAGTACTGAAATCAGTTAAAAGCCGGACATGCTCCAGACACTAACATTTGGTAACAGTGACGAGTGACGAGCTTTTTAATCATATTTCGTCTTTATGCTAATAATGGGCGACGCGATGAAAGAGGATAAAAATTATGCAGGAAACAAACTTCTTCGCCCTTTTCAAGATTTCATAGAGATCTCATCTCCGTAGGAAACTCAATGACCAGCAACGATCGAAACGACGATACACACATGTGGATGTGGATGAATGTAATGTAAACAAATCAAAGGCGAACCCGAAACGTAAATACTAGATTAAAAATAATGAGCAGAACAGAGCTGTCATTCATGTTGAACATTTTTGAGAAACTGTCGCGTAAATTGCTTAATGTAGTTAGCTAGCTCATTATAATTCGCCTACAACTTATGAATGAGTAGAAACGATAAAAAGCAGATTGGATTCACGCACTCTTAACTGTTAATCTCATACTCAAACTACGCCTTTTCACCCCATACAAAAAATGTAGTTGACTTAAAACAGCTAAAACTCTGGCAAGTAAACAAAATAAGAGGTTTGGACTTCAAGGACGGGCATGATATTCTTAATGCCTGATAAGTTTTAAAGAAGAAGCACATCCAAGACGTCGCGTCTCGCACTACGCGTCCTTCTTTTGCAAGTCGGAAGATGCAACTCAAGTTTAAAAGGCAACTAATTCGTCAACTAAGCTACATAAAGCCACGGTTAAGTTCTATATCCTTGTAATAAATGAGCGTATAAAATATTAGCACAGCGTGACCTAGAGAATAGGAGCATCCTTTCCATCTTGACACAATTTCCTATTTGCGAGGCCGCAAACGGCGTCCAGACCGACCCGTTTGCTTTTCTTCTTCTATCTGAACCTGAGCATTAATCATGCACTGAGTAAATACGCCGACATTTTCGTACTCGACATCTTCAGTACAAAAAGAGTCCTGCAATATAGAAAGGGTTTGTATAACTTCGCAAATAAATATGAACACATTACAAAATTGAGTAGTTAAAACTTTGAAAAGAAGTTCTCTAAATACTTACGTCCAAGTCATATTCTTCATCATCTGAAACCACGGCTCTCGGTAGAGGTTCTTCAATCCTTCCTACTCTTGGAAATACATCTTTAAGCGACTGCATGTACATAGCTTGCTGCTGCCTAAAGAGACAAAAAAACAAATACTAAATCTGTTTCGACATAATGCGGAACATGAACGACTATGAATTTTTGAACTTACGATGCTGAGACAGCACAGTCGTCATCACCGTCGTCCTCGCTAATTACAAACGACTTCATGTCTTCCCCAGCATCTGCATCGCTATCCAGATCACCCGAATCATCTCCAGATGCTTCTTGAGCTTCATCAAACAAATAGGGATTCTTTTTTACGGCCGTAGTTTTTCGATTTTTAGGCTTTGGCACTCTAGGTTTAGGACTGGGTCTTTCAGTGCTGAGTATAGCTCTCCGCTTCATGTTCTTCCTTTTCGCGACAAATTCCTCCGGAGATTCAGATACTGCTCGAAGCGCTGTAGGCTTCGTTATAGGAGATGATGATGGTGTATTCTTGTTCTCACCGATAAAAATGCAGTCATCATCCGAATCGAATAGTGCATTTGGTTCTGGTTCCTTTGCTGACCCTTCCTTGTTCGGTTTAGAAAATGCACTGCCATTTATTCCACAAGGTCCGGGGGAGACGACATTCTCTGCATTTTGTTTCCTTCGAAACTGAAACCTCGGTTTGCCAGAGGAAGGAATTTGGGACTCAATCTTTTTCTCTGAGCTGAAGTTTGGTGAAGCTGAAGATGAAGACGACAGAGCTTTGAGCAGATTTCGGCCATTACGAGAGAGGCACGATTTCTTGGTAGTCGCCGAACTATTCAAAGCTGAAGCAGTCAAAGGCAAACGAGTTGGAGTTGAAGTCCAGCTTCCAGTGAAATTTTGGTTCTGGATATTGGTTTCCGTGACCCCGGGTGTTTTAATAACTTTTGTACTCATTTCGCCAAAAGGGATGGCGGGCCTAGGGGACAACTTACATATATTTGCAACACTTGGTGGTGGCTTTTTAGGCGAAGTGGATAAGTCTGGTTTGAATTTTGACGACTCTGCTACAGAATGAACGGCTTCATCAGGGTCCCACACTGTTTCATCAGAGTCACAGTCACTCTCTTTTTCCTTGATCACAGATAAATCATTTGAGCAACCCGATATTTTCATTTTCATCAACTTCATCTTCAGAGGAGGTGCCAGGAATACAGTCTATTTCACTTTTAGCAGGAGAAGCAGTGCATGCTCGTTGGGATGACTGGTTACTTTTTTGTACTTTTGATTGCTTGGGTGCTTCAAGTACTGTTTCAGCAAGAATAATTTTCGATTTTGAGGAGTTTAAATCAGTTTCTTCCGGCTGAAACGAGGTGATAAAATGAAAACGTGGCTCCTGCTTCTTCTTAAACGTGAATCTACGCTTCGAACATTGTTCTGCTGAGGTTTGGTGGCTTATTTCCGGAAAATTAGTTGTTGAGCTCTCAAAGGATCTTACTGGAGGCATAAAATGTCTGCTACTAGGTGGTGTCACCAAAGCCGTGACTTCCGTATCACTCTTTGTTCCTTGATCACCAAGTTCAACAGCGGTAGATTTATCGCTGCCCGTGGGATTCTTCCAAGTACTAGTATTCCATTCTGATTCACTAGCTGTGCTCTCGTCGGAATCTTGTTCTACTTGCATGACAACATGATGTGCACCACCAGCATTATTGCAAGGCTTCTTGTGATTTCGTTTCACTACCACATTTACCGCAAAGCCTCTGAAATTTTCAGCCGAGTGATCCGTACCACTATTTAATCGCATGTCATCTTCACTGCGATCCACCTTATGGATACAGCTGCGCTCCTGAACTTCAGAAATGGAATCCCATTCGGCAAACATCGCTTCGTTTTCGTCAAAAATAAAACCGTCGTCCCAATCATTCTCGTCTTGTGGCAAATTTCTTGTATTATCTGAGGAAATACCTGCACATCCAGTTAATTTTTCCTTCTCCGTTTCCTCTGCACTGTTGAGACATTTCCTTGCGGGATTACTCCACTGTTGGTGTACACTTGTATCTTTGAGATTTAGACAACCGAACAAAGCCGCAACGGCAAGCTTCTTCGGCAAAACACAGCGAGGAATCAACTTTTTCAATTACATGAGCTGCATGAATTTTATTTACATCTGCTTCTTTCCACGCACTTTCACTGATTGATCCCCAACGTTCAGGCTGCTGAAAGAAAGGAATAAAAACGCAAGCAGGGGCTTCAGAATTTGCATCTATGTCTTCAATCCCTAAAAAGGCACGTAGTTTTTCGTATTCTTCAGCCTTAGATTGTGAGTCAAAATCCACATGCGTTTCTTCATACGGATCAATATCTTCTTCAATAGGTTCATCTCGCGATTCTTCATCAAGAGTGATTGTTTCAACAGCAACAGGCCGAGCCGACTGAGACTTTTTTGCTTCTCATGATCTGGAAGCATTGCTGCAACGTCCGGTGGGTAGTTTTCGGCGAGCCAGATCTGCTCGTTGCTGACTTTGTTTTAGTCAGACGACTCTTCTTTCCTCGACTTCCGTCTTTAACCCCTGGCTTCGTGGTCACAAAATCCGTTTCTAACCAATAAATTATTTTATTCGCCAAGTCTGATGCATCTTTGTCTTAGAAGGAAAAAAGATGAAGCATTCACCATCAAATGTTGACATTCTCTTCTAATGGTTTTGGTTGGTCATTGTTCACAATCTGCTCGTTCGATAGGATGATATTCATTTTGAAGCACTGCGGATCCATACCTAAAATAAAAGTATACTTTTGTCACAACTCGTCATGTTCGCGATAAATTACTTGATTATCAACATAGGATTATTTTGTCCTTCACATGAGAACTTACCTGTCGGTATCATCCTAGGAGTAGTTTCCAACAGAAAAGGGTCTAGTTTTCGAGGATCTGTGATATTTTTGTTGACACTCGATCGTTTTTCAATGCTTGCAAAATACATCTACGCGAACATTAATACATTCGTTAGTCTATATCAAAGCAGCAGATTTCAACATGGAGATGTGCAAAAGAAATTACCCGTTGTTCTTTTCCTTCAGCCAGTAAGAAAACAATGCGGCCACGTCGCTGCCTGCCTGTCCTCCCCATACGCTGTATGTTCCTTATGGGTGATTTATTTGAATCGAAGCAAATGATCAAGTCTACTTCACCAATGTCTAGGCCCTCTTCGCCCACTGAAGTTGCCACTAAAACGTTAAACTCTCCGCTACGGAACTTTTCAATGACTTGCACTTGCTCTTTCTGCTTAAGACCTCTCCCGCCAGCGCCTGCAGTTTTCGCTTGTCCCATGAAGACCATTGGCTTCACGTTTGGTAACAAGCTTAAAAGGTTCCCGATTTCCTGAACGCTATCCCTATACTAAAATAAAAGACGCAATAAAAAGAAAAACTTTTATCCCTCGCTACTGAAAAAGATGCCCCAACCAGCAATCCATGAAAGCTAACCCAGTATCGTTTGATTTCGTGAAGAAGAGTTGGTATATAGCTTACCTGGCTGAATATCATTACACGCGTCTTTGAACCGGTAGTCTTAAAATGGTTTTCAACAATGTTTTTCAGTGCCAGTAATTTCGGATGGCTCAGTAAATAAGCATTGATATCTGTCGATCGTCTTTCTGCCAAGGAGGGCAAATCTTCCTAAAACATGAAATTAAGTAGTAAATTAAACGTATTAAATTATGCATTTATACATGTGTCGAGCCAAAATTGTAAATAAACTTAATTTCACTTACGCTGATTGAATCAAATAGGGACGATGTACTTATGTTAAATGAAGAGTTCTCCAAACAAATATTCAAACGAGTTTTGATGGGTTCTAGCATTTCTTCGACCCCTTGCCGTTTAAGTTCAGCGGCAACCGCTGCGCTTCCCTTTTCTCGAAGTAAAAGACCTAGAAGCACGCATAAGATATCATCTCATCGTTCAAGTGGTGGCCTTTAAACGAATTTTTAAATTTTTTGAAATAAAACCTTGCAGAAACAAGTAAAACGAGCGCAGTCCATGATACTGTAAAAGGTCCAAGGCCCTAGAAATGCTTATACAGGTGGCAAAGGTAACTTCCACGATGCCCTTTTCGTAGCTCGCCATACTTGCGGCCATGGTATCACGATATCTTTGCCTGGCTTGTAAGAGCTGTAGAAATGAGAAATTCTTGTTTAGTTTCTACCCCAAACACTACATTAACTAAATCTGGACCCCGGAAGTATGAGGAAAAAGTAAAAATGTTTACCTGGAAGGCTACAAAGTTGCTTCCATTATACGGTAAAATCTTTCGCTTCATTAGTTTTCCCGTGTAAACCTGATAAAGCTATTGAAGAAGAATTGCCATTAGGACCTTTATTCACCCTAGCTATTGATTCCGAAATCTTAAGTTTCATATTACCTCGTGAAATTTTGCATATGTTGACTGCTGAAAGTCATCCATGGACACAACCACTGTTTCAACTTCCTTATTGTGAATGTACGGCAGAATATCCGGCGAGTTATCACTACGAAGTTCCACTCGCGATATGAGCAAATTCTTCAGTACCTGCAACGCCGTTTCAGAATGCAATGTGATCATGAAACAAACCTCCACTACATAGATTAAGAATTTCCAGACCAGGTGATCGATCATCGTATTTACCTGTTGAGTAGCTTCTAAATCATTTCCGGGAGTAGCACTAAGCGCTAAAACCCTAAAATGCTTATTGACGCTGAATATGTCAGATACTACTTGGGCGAAGGAGTGATTTCCAAGGGCCTTATGAGCTTCGTCAATTACAACGCATCGTATCCTATCAGCTGGGCAGGACTTTCTGGCAATATCACTTTGGATAACTTGCGGCGTTAAGAAAAACACTTTCTTTTCTTGCCATAGACTTTCTCGTTTCGCCGGAGGGATCTGGCCTGTGAGTTCAACAGTTTTGCTGGGTGGAATTCCGACTATGTTGTGACAAGCGTCCAACTGCTGAGTAACCAATGGTTTTGTCGGTGCCATGAATATGATAAGGTCGTTTGGGTACCACCTGTGGAAGTTGTACATCACAACGGCAGCGACAAATGTCTTTCCAAGTCCTAAAAGCATAAAATAAGCAACCATGCAATATTTGAACTGTATATTAACTTGTAAAGCATCCATCAATAAAATTCGGAACATTTCTTACCAGTTGGGAGACAGACAAGAGTATTATGAAACAACGCTGTCTGGGTTATATTGAACTGGTAGTCTCTAACAGGTCTGTTCGTAGGGTATATCCAAACATCACCTGCAGATAAAGTAGTAAAAAGCTGATCCTAAACTTTGTTGAAGTAACTGATAATGCAGCAGTTTATCTTCATAACAGGAATTTTGCTGATGTACAATGGAACGTACCTGCATTGGGGTCGAATCCCGGTATATCTGTAAGGTTTCGGCTACCAGCAAACGCCTTAGCAGTATCGCTGTTAAGTAGTTCGAACTTCCTGCAGAATCATTAGCATAATTTTAACATTTCCATCATTTAATACAAAAATGTAGTATCAGTAAATCAACTTGCGTACCCTAATGCCAACTGGCATAGCTCATCCTCTTCTTCATCTGCATTGCCAGCAGTAGAATCAAAAAACTTGGAAAGGTTGGCTTTGCTGCCTCGACCTCTACCCCTTCCTGAGGCCCCCCGTTTGTTTCCTCTTCCTGCTCCCGAAGATTCGGTTATTCCCGATCGACTTTTGCCACGACCTCTTCCCCGACCAGCACTCATAGTGATTTCTCAAGTTGCCCTATAACCTATAAAATATATAATGAAGTATGCTGTTTTGTACAACATTCGTTTACCCAAGCTGATAGAAATCAGAAATTTAATTAAAACACTTACCGAATTGTGCACAAATGCTTCCAAAACGTTAAACGCCACAGGCCCATCTATCATTATATAAAACCGGCTTTATTGTTTCTTAATCAGATTGTCACAGAAAAGGTTGGTTGACAGTACTCCTCTCAGTACTCGTCAGTCAGTCATTTCAATCTGTAGCAGAAAGCGTGGGACCCGACTTAAGTTAGCTCGCGAACCAACAACTTTTTTGCGTAAAGATTACTGATTAACTTTGATTGACAGCAACATCACCTAAATTAAAACGACTGCAGTTTGCGCTTTCACCATTAACTGTAGCAAGTGGCCCAGCTCCAGCTCATTAGGAACTAGTATGTACATATGTAGAACTGGCGTGTTTGTATTGTGTTTTAATTCCCTCCTGTAGTCCTGTATCATGTGTATACAGCCTAGCCTAAAGCGTGCCTCAACATGTAAAACTCGTAAGAAGGATCAGTTTAAAATGTCATGTCGATCATGGAATCGCGCTCTACTAGTTCTTAACCCAACGCAGTCCCATCCCCAACAGTCACAAGTATATACATACAAGTCTTAAAAAATTGTTGACTTTAAATAAAGTTTAGCACGAAGTATATAATTAATGTTAAGTTGTTGCATTGGCGAATGGATTCGGAACATTGTGTTCTTATTTTTTGGAATGTTGCAATATTTTCGAAATGAAATCTTGTTCCTGGAAAATTGTGCATAATTGAATTAACCTCCTTTACAAGTTCCTTCTGCTGTATAGCTCGGCTAATCCCATTGTGCTTTGAAACTCCTTACGGACTAGTTTTAACCTGTTAATATCACCATTAGTGATTCGCCACGGGAAGCGTCGTCCTTTAATTGTATTCTGCGAGATGGCCGTTAGTCCTGAATCAGCCAAAATGAAGCGAGATCGGCAGGGAATGGGTTAGTATTCGCTCCATCCATAGCCATTCCAGTATCACAATTTCAAAACATATTTGCGTATGCATGGTGAGGATTGAATTTTGAACAAATAATCTTTGCTTTACAGAAGACATCAATGTGAAATCGGCAAGGATGCGATTCAATAATGTTCTCCGCAACATGGTACAAGATAACAGCTACTTGCACGAAGAAGAGAGCGACAGTGAAGGAGATGAAAATAGATCGTACGGAGCCCTACATTCTCTATTTTCATATAAAGCTTAATAATGTTTTATAACTTTAACTCCGATATTTAAATAGTGGAATTGTATGCAGGAGCGGGCAAGGATTCAACCGCTTAAGATTTTCTTCGTCCAAAATGAAACCTAGGTCAGGATCTCTGACAGAAGCGCCGAAGCCTCAGCCCTCTTTCGTAATGAAGTTGTTTGATCGCGGAGTGGATCTGGCACAGTTTGATGAATCGACTCCCCTTTATCCTATTTGCAGGGCATGGATGCATAATAAGCCTCACAAGTACGCTAAAAAGTTTGCTTCCCACATAGCGAAAGATTCGAGCTGCATCTCCGTTGTAACTTTTTGTTTTTATTTTAATAGTCCAAGAGTTGTTCGAGATAACGGAGACAACGAATCTGAGAGTTCGGAGCCAGAATACCGTGAGGAAGGAGATGAAGTTCTCAAATTACCGCCACCGGAGATATTGCCAGTGGATGAGTATGGGAACCCAATTAGTATTAGAATCCCGCCACCATTGCCGCGCTCTGACGAGGAGTTTGACATCAACTATGTAAGTAAATTTTTGGCATTCTCGGAATTGCTTGCAGTTCTTACATGAAGACGTCTTCATTTCCTGCTTGTTTGCAACATTAGAACGATGAAGATGCGCCCTCTCCGGCGTTACTTTTCCAAAATCACTTGGATCGGTGGAACCTGATCAGACAACGTTGGAAGGAAGCAGCTCATTACAATGAGCGTCGTTACGAGAGCAGTTTCGGGATTCTTAGACAAATCCATGAGAGGTGAGATGTCGTAATTTCATGACTCTTGAATTACTCTCGTGAATGAATTCGATGAGTTTCCCTCTGTTTTAACCAGATTGGTGTATTAAGATAAACCCAATTTTATTTTTCTTTTTTCTCCAGGAGCACGAATGCAATGGCCAACACTACCTCCCAATAATACTTGTGTGAAGGGTCCGTGTAATTCACATGTCATAGGATATTGATGGAAAGAGTATTTAGTTTTATATTCAACATGTGTTCTTTTACAGAAGGTATTTAGATTAAACAGGTTCCATAATAATGACGACAACTTGTCTTACTTATTATCTCTGAATGGTATTGACCTACGTGTCACATGTTGCTTGACAAATTCATATTTAAAAATGCGACATGATTTAATGGTGTACTTTATAGCATAGCCTTAAGTATGGGCAAGTCTATTTGTGCGTAGTACAGTTTTTGAAAACTCGTCAAAACGACTCAGTTCCTTCTGCTTAGGTGCCCAGGCAAAGGCGTTAGTCTGTTTTTTGATATCGTTCTGGAAGCAGCCACAAAAGAGGACATACCACGACCTGTGTTAGGCTTAGCCGAAAAGCTGACACCTCCTTAACTCCTCATGGAGTGAACTAGAATACTAGCTGTTCATCTAGTTTCTTATAAATTACTTTACTTTTTTCACCCGATGGTGGATCCACAGACTGACCTCCTCCGTTGCTCTGGATTTGCTGCTTAATATGGGAGGCAAGGTTGCTACTGCATCCTTGTTAGTTTTCAGGTAAAGCTGCGCCCCGTAAATGAGGTAAACATCGATGCTGTCCGGTTGTAGAAAGGCTACGCTGTCTTCCGCTGTTGAGTTCAAATTAAAGTTCTTATAGAACGTAAAAGAAGAGTAGGTTTCATTCTCACAATTGTACAATTAATCTTACGTTTGTTTCCGGCGTCTTGACGGAGACTCGTTCGGATGGTGAGCAGTGCGTGAGGTCCGGATCTCAGTAGGAGGTAACTGTGAACAAGCATAATGCACATGTTTGGTCTGTTAGAGACAGTGCCTCAAGACTACTCTGACGGCAAAAAAAACCTTGCAGCATTAATCACTTACCTGCTGCATAAAAAGAATTTCTCGATTTTTGAACTCTCTTACTTGCTTCTAAAACAGACGGTATTACTTGTATTAGAGGTTAAGGTTATAAAATATATCGTAGGCGTACATTTGGAACGTAGAGAACATACTTGCAGGTTTTCTATCGTAAGGTCTTGGTCCCTCAGTCGGTCCTCATAATGCTGTTGAACCCACCTAGCTTCTTCCAGTAAGGCATTAGTAGCTTCTAATTGTGTTTGGGCGGCCTTCACTCTTGTAGAATTTTCGAGGTAATCTCGGGCTAAACCCTCCAACATCCCCTGTAAGACCGATGCAACAAAGAAGATGAGTACCTTTACGCTGTTCGTTAAGGCATATAGCTCTATCTTTCTCCCGATCTCAGCAGATCTCCAACTGCCACAATTGAAACTGAAGTACGAATACTTGAACTCTTTCAACGCATTATTAGGGTTCTGATAAGACTGCGAAACCTGGATTTCTGTATTATTACATTATTATAGACGCCCACGTTCTTTTCACCACCTTTCGCAATAGAGGATGGAGTCACTCAGACAGCAATTTACCTGTAATTGGTCATCTGGCGGTTTCTCTCTTACGTCCGTATCGAAATGTTTCAAGGCAACGTGNATTGGTCATCTGGCGGTTTCTCTCTTACGTCCGTATCGAAATGTTTCAAGGCAACGTGAAGGAGAAATTTTAGCTCTGCAAAGGCACATTGTAGCTTTTAGCACACGCCTTGCGACTGCAGCATTGGAAATGTTATATGCACTCAACGTACGTACTTACCGCTATTTTCATATTTGACATCTTGTAGCTCCTTCTGCAACTCTTTAACAAGTACGGGATTGTTCTTCAGCAAGCTCTTGATCAAACACTACGCTTTTCCTACTTTGACCCGACCGCCTGTGAGTTTTTGGGCTGGGAAGCGGGTCCTTCGTTTGTGAATTCCTCTCTCCAGCAGCGTCCATGGATTCCATGGAAGTGACAGATGGTCTCTTTTTGCTCGATCGACTCATTTATTTATATTTCAAACGTTGCGTTGTTGCGTAACTGTGCAAAAGGAAGGTTGAATTCGGCTTTAAAGTTCACTGCAAAAATTTGCCTGTTGCACTTTCACCGATCACTCGTGTGTTTAGCTAGAATTAACAGGGGAACTTTTCGCCAACTTTTTGTTTATTAGTAGATTGCTGCAGGCCACAAGTCAAACTCCTTTACGTCATGGTTAATTCCACGTTTGTGCTGTGGCAAAAGAATGGAGAGTACCGAGCCGGTTAATTCTTTGCTTCCCCTCTCCAGTCTCCGGGTGCAACGTACGAATCTCCCCGTAGCGGTGTTCTGTTAAATCAATGCCATTGATTCCATCATTAGACGTGCACGTTGTTGCAACAAATATGGAAAATGTACTCATAAGACTCCTTGATGCGCTAGTTGCTTCTTTTAGATTCTCATTCTGCTATAGTTGCCCGTGTGAGCTGACAATCAGGATGTGAAAATTGACACTGCTGCATTAAATTAGCAAAACTATCAGCCTTGCGTTGGGTGTAAGTGCGAATTCCGCCCAAGTCTTGGTTAAAACTATGGACAGTTCTAGCATTTTGGGAACTGATGCGTGAAACTCCACAGCTTCATGTATTTCACCTCGCTAACTTTTCGGAGGACAAGGTGCCTAAATGGCTGAAGGCAGCATAGACGCCTTATTGCTTCCTCATGACAAAACTTTGGTCATAAAGCACTAAACTGAGCTAAACACGTTTTTAAATGTCGCGTTGAATCTTTGGTTCACGAGGTCAGAACTCACGTTTGCGGCAGAAACAAGGGAAAGAAACTCAAGTTTTACTTCGTCTCTCCCTCACTGAGAATTCACAACGTGGACAGCATGATGGAAAATCACGCTGCAGAAAGTCTGATAAATAACAACAGGAGGGAGTCCGCCTCGTTACTGTCTCGTAAATAGCCAAATGATGCTGCTTTCACCTGTTCCCCACCGAGCCTTACCATTCAACAAATGAGCTCTGTGGATTCTTGCAACTTGAGTAGACAAGAGTGTGGATGATCGCTGCCTGATCTCCAGATGCAGGAATGCAAAGCAGCTTTGTTTTCGATTCCGAATAAGTATTCAAGATGCTCACACTTCCTCACCAAAAACGATATGACACTTGCAAACTTTCCCTTGTGAGCTTGTCTCAAGTCAGCTTCTAATTTTCCAGCAGCGGGGTTCTCTCAAAGGAGCCTTATCCTTACTTTAGATGAGGGAAAAACAATCCCCTCCTCCTGATTTGCGGCACAACTTGAAAAGCAGATGAAATTCTGTAAAATTTTTTTACCGGGCTTGCTCCTGTTGGTGTGGCAACAGACTCTGACTCAAGTGACAAACTTGTGTGAGGAGTACATGAAACGTCAAGTGCGAAGGGAAGGCCAACTGCGATCGGGAAATAAGTCAAGGATTTTGCCACAAAAGGAACAGGATGTAATTCGTCACAAACGCAGGTGTGACCTGGAAATTCTGACCAGGTGGCATACACTGGCACACTGGCACAAAAGGGCCAACTGGCTTGCACACATATGCGAATTGGGAGTAAAAGAAACTCGTCCAAGAACTGGACACCACCTTCACTATTTTGACACTGAGGGACACGGCAACGCAGTGTTCATGTAGGCTAACCATTGATTGCATGCAATGCCGGAAGCATGGGAACAAGCATATCTGTCAGGTTATTAATCAGTATGAAAATAGACAGTGAGAATGTACCGCTGTCTCACTCCTTCGCTAACGGTGAAGAGTCGGCTTGGCCGTGTTAATGCATGCGGGTGAAAGCACAAGGTTGGTAGAAAGGAGACAAAATGGTTATTGCGAACAGGTGATGGTCGCAGTGGACTGGAACCAGTAAAGCCAATAAGACATGACAGGCTGTGCAGGCGTACTACAAGGCCATAAAAGTGAGCGCCTGCAGGATTCCCCATGTGGAGAATGCAGAACGCCAGTGTATTCAGAGCTACCACAGAGTGAAGGAGGGTTCTCACGCAGTCTTGGAGTGAAAGCAATTGAATCGTGGAGCTTCTCTCGCTTGAACATGTGACTTTTTGGTCGGGGTAAAATCAGAATCAGTAAATACCGGTTACAGTAGAAGTTTGTGACAAGTGGACGGAGAGAAGGATTCCTGTGTTCATCCAGCAGTCTGATGACCAATAAAGTACTCAGAAACGCAGAAATGATCAACCCCAGCTGTCCAGAGGTAAGCTTTTTATTCCAGAACCAGTTTCTGACTATTTCAAGACGGTAATTGCATCCCGGGACTTTTCCCAAGGCTGTTAACTTTTAACTGAAGATAATTTGCGCCAAGAGGGATGTTGTATTCGTAATTTTGCAACTGCTAAGCCATTGCGTAATACATTCTTACTTACTGAGCTATGAAAAATGGGAACTCGAGGGGGTAAAGTGATAGGCACTAGATG
>VRMD01002045.1:0-14500 GCA_009872375.1 Sminthurides bifidus | reverse complement strand
GAGTTATTAAATACTGGATTATGTCCGGTTTCTCGCTTCGTAACGATTTCCGGCTGAGCTAGGTATACTTGCGTGCATGACGATTTTTCCCGGATTGAATCTTTTCGTATCAAAGTGGAGTTGAGGTGACTTTTGTGGTTAGCAAGAAAAATGGCTGTGATGATATTACCCAGACTTGAAATACGGAAATGACCAATTCACAAGGTAGAAACACATTGAGGATGATGTGGAGTCATCAAGTTGACGATGAGTAAGAGCCAAGGTGTTTTTTTTCCAAGTTCCAAGTTCCACTATGGAGACTTTCTTTGAGAGAGTTGCTCCTGTCTTCCAGGCATTGTTTGACTAGCGGAAGAAGTGTGTGACAGCAAAGCGAAATGATTATAAACTGTGAGAGTGAATCATCTGTGAGGCAGATGATCGTGGATGATGGGAAAGAAAATGTTTGCGTAGACAAGGAAACAGGTGGATGGATGAGTTTCTGTTGGTGTCTGCTATGAGAGCCGATGAGAACTGAGATTCGGAGATGTAACACAGATGAAGACGGATAGTTGCCGCGGGGCTGGAATCACATCACGAAATCATAGTGAACAAGGGCACACGAGCGGAAGAAATAATCATTTTAATGATTGTAGTAAACCATTACAATTCCTTGAGGACATTCGGAATATCTCGAGATAAATTGTTTGTTTTAAAGCGAAAGTGATTAGATAATTGAGCAAAAAGGCAAAGGCCAAAAAGTCTGTGTAGTCTCAAAAGCGTCTGCTCTTTGCATTGTTCATTCTTTGTATTCCGAAACGTTATTGTATACGAACTGTCCAAAATTTCTTGTTGATGTTGCAGTTGCAGTACACCTTGAGACGATTCTATAGCACGTATCGCAAATACGCGATTCCACCTGATGCTGGAACTATGGGGAAATATCACCAGAGTAAAATATAGTGCTGTCGGGAGATCGGTCTTAGATTTTTCCGTGATAAGGTTCTAAATAACATCTTTGTTTTCCCTCGACGTAGTTTTCGCGTCACGACCTACAACAGATTTTCAGAGGTTCAAAGCGTTTACTCTTTTCTGTTTATGGACGAACCGTCTGCATGACAATTAGGAGGAGTGGTCGATGCATGGCTAATGGGATAATGCTGATACAGCGGTCAATTTCTTAAACGACATTGTGTACACAATGTGCAATTGTTCCGATCACTAAAGTCTGCCTGTTCATCCGAGTCATTAAATACCTGTAGTTGTTACAGAATCCTTCTCCAGCCAAGGAGTTGAAAGTGCACTCAATGTCTTCTATTGTTTCAAGAGGGTGAATTACCACAGGTGTACCATGAGCCATGAATTCTGGATTTTTTTGTCTGAATTTGATTTTACAAACATATTCAAATCTCGAACCCTGATTCGGGGTGTTGATCAAAATCATTTAGTTTACCTGACTCGAAACCAAGATCAGCATGTTTGTATCCCTATCTCCAGGTTTCCCACATGGTGGAAACGGACGTGAGGCGCGTGGGCTGTTGAACAAAGCTGCAGTTACACGGCTGACGGAATCATGAAGCAGTAAAGATCTCTTTCAAAGCATCGTTAACTTTATTCGAAGTAAAAGTCAAGTAGACACAGTTGTACGAACTACGAACAAGTCTTCAGATTTTGAGCATGAGTTCAGAGCAGATAGAGTTGAGATCGGACTTGAGATGCTTTCTTCCAAGATCATTTGCAAGCCAAGCGTGGTGGAAGTTTTTGCTTTAGTTTCTGGTGGACCACGACCACATGTGATTCATTCGTGCCTGCAGTGTTTACAGCATCAGATGTGGTTTAGACGTGCCTTGAGACCCACCAACGCTTGGTAAAGCACCACCGCATAGTTGCTGCTAGAACCACTGGTTTCGTCCTCAAGGTAGGGCACAAGTTGCAGTTTGTCAATTGAAAGGTTTGCATAGTTAAAGTTGACTGTTTTTCTAGCTAAAAGGAGGGCATTGAGGACGAGTAGAGCTAAGCTATGTGTCGTTTTTAATCCGACGTGTGAAAACGTCCGGCAATTAATGTAATCCAAGACAACGGAGTGCATAAGACTTGGAATGAGATAGCTGGCTGTGTCTCAGGGTCGTCGGCTACCAAGCACAGGAAGAGAGTGAGCAGGCATTAAAATGAGTGAGAAATGAACATTGAAGGGAAATGTGATTCCTGTGTAGTTTTCTCAGGTGTGTTTCTTCTTTATCCCATAGCGAGGTCGTGCTTACCTGCATCTAAAGCGAGACCGGGGCTTGATGGTCGTGCGCGTCCGGTGCGGTGATAGTTACCCTCCTCCGCTCAACGAGGGGTTCGTTAGGCTAAAAGCTTGGGAATGAGATCACTTATCGTTATGATATCGAAGGAGCACGTGGTCTTCTCTGGTGTTAATTTGAAACCGGACCTGTGACTCGCTTCATGTAACGAAGCTCACGAGTGACTCTTTGGACACAAACCGCTGTCAATCAGCCCGACCAATATTTACTCCTTGATCCATCCGTCCGAAGATTTCATCCTTTGCTCTGTATCACTCCTACGCCTTGCCTCTTGGTGGCAAATCTTCCAAGACTTTGAGGTTGTTCGAGTTTGCTATAGCGTTTTGTGTCAAGATTTTAGCATTCTTTTGTAGACCAACACCAAAGAACAGGAGAGGGTTGGACATGATTCATTCACGTGTCAGAGACCGAAGCGTGTATTTCACCAGCCAGCGGCTGACAAAGGCGCTGACCATTTGGTGATAAGTGAACAAGACTGAAGTGTCTGAGCATGAGTGACAAATTGTTGTGTAGCAAAAAATTGTCACTTTGTCTGCCGTTCTTGGAAATTATTGCGCTTGAACACCCAGCATCCGAGGAAAGTTACACCAGAAGCAGATTTCCCAAGTGTTCGCAGTCCTGGTTCCTTTGTTCAGGCCTTCTTTAAGGTGGATGGTGTCGCTAAACGTGAGGTGAATTACTGGCAATTATGGCTTTGTTGCCACTTGAAGTTATTCTGCGTGTTTAGCGTGAGTTTTAAAGTACGCGAGGAAAAACTTGTTATGAACTATGCGAATACTGATGCAATCGTGAACGATTTCCAACAACAGAGATCGACCTGAGTTGCTGTGAATCAACAAGTGCCACCACTCCGGCTTTAAATGACAGGAACCCAAAGTTGTGATTTGTGCGGTTGTTTTAAATCAACGTTAGGAGACATAGCATCGAAACCAGTTACACTTGTTAAAATGGACCATCGATCGTTGCCATGACACGGTGAAAACTATAACGGCTTATTTTACGTTTAAAACATTGCTCGTTGTCATGACACGGTGATACTGAGCGGCGAACTAGTGTTTAGAACGTTGCTTTTGTTTTTTTGTTGACCGGCTACAGTAACGCTTTCTGAGTTCTGATAGGGTATAGGAGTGAAATTGACTGAGCGAAACCAGTAGCAGAAATTAGGGAATTAACGCCATGTGAGCAAAGTTGTATGGCGCAGTAGTGTAGAACGTTTTGCACTGCTTAGAATCAGTTGCGTTTAGTAGACGAACGTGAATGTGTGATCAAAAGCCGTAATCATGATGATCATGTTGAAAGCAGTTTAGATGTACAGAGACGCTCCTTTTTATTCACTCCCAAAGTAATGTTCCGACTTGTTCTTCATGTGCAAGCAGTACATTGAAGCCGAAACTACTTTCGAGAATTCCTTTTACAAGATTGCAGTCTAAGATAATCTGCACCAGCGGCAGTAGGGTGCCTCCCCGACCGCCAAATCCAGAGGAAGTTGTGTGCAAAAAACTGCCAAGTTGCTTGCATGTTGCCCGGCAGTTTTTGTTTGTTTTATAGTAGCCTTCACGACCAAAGCTTGTGTGCGGTGGTTTAAATTTTCCTGTATCTCGAGTGCGATAACCAGCTTGTGGAATGACATTCTTCGAGGACAATTCCTCACCAGGCTCAGACATTTAGTAGACATTGAACTTTGGAGCCTCGTGTGCATGCAGACAACAAGTCGGAAAGAAGTATTATCTTAGTGGTTCTCCGGTCTCTCATGTGTAAGAACTAATCTGACAGGAATCAAGTTCAGTCTAGAGTTTAGACTTGCAAGGACTTTAACGTGGTGAAATGCCAGTCTCACTGCTTAGAAAACTTTGAAAATTTTGTTTTTACGGCAGAAAATTACCACTGCCAGGAGTGACAAATCTCGTAGCTTACTGTTGTACGAACTGGACGTGTTGCAAAACATGATTTACGTGATCAGATTTGTCTCGTGATGGAATTTAACTTTTGGCTGTGAACGTTCAAAGCTTGGTTAAGTCGCGGGTTTGTTTTTGCACCTCGGCGTCCACCAGAATTTGTTTTTCCGACTTAAATATGACAGGGTAGCGTACGTCAATCTGAGTGAAGGCCAAAGCTGAACTTTGTTTGTGGGATGTCGCGGCCATTGTTTGTGTAAAACGTTTCGCTTCTGCAGTTCATCAACGTTCCGGAAACGTTTACGTGGTCTGACGAACGGTTATCCCCGATTCTTCGCCCGGCTTTGAGGAAATGTCAGATTTGTGCACAATTTACAAAATGGGATGAGGCAACAAGTTGCCGTTGAGCGCTTGCAAGTGTTGAAACTTCTCACTAATGTAATCAAGAGCCGGATGAAGAAATTCCCACATGTGATTAGTGTATCCCCCATAATGCCAGCTTACAGGAGGAGGAAACAAGTTAATTGATTCATCAGCGTAGAGCGACCTGGCTGTCAGAACCTCTTTCAGTACTTTTAACCCTTGGCAAGTGTAGGACGAATTTCAAAGATCACGAGTTGCCATGTAATGTTGTGTATATCTGGCCGTTGTTGTTATGTTTGGTCTAAATGAATTTGTAGCGAATCAAGTTCTGACGTTGTACCACATAACACAGAAGCACTTGCTTTACGTTTCTACGACCATAATCTGAGCCCTTTTTTACGTCAGTGATAATTGAACTTTAAAATGATTTTGCAATGATTGAAAGCCAGTAGCCTACGGCAGGGTTGGGCAGGTTGGAAAATCTGGATGATTGTTATTAAATTCTGTAAGGTTAAGTGCATAGGAATCGCGTAGGTGATTTTCCGGCCTTGTTCTCTGTGAAATGATTTGCGAAAGGTCTGTGGGAACTCGCATGTCGTAGAAGAACGCCGCTGGGGGATTGGGAATTCACAGCATCGTTGTGTGTCAGTGCCAGTTGAAAAAGTTGTGTGAACATTGTGAATGAATTAATTATTGATTTTTGGTTATCGATGAAATCACTCTTACTTGATCTGCGTATGGAGAGTCGAGAATCGTGAATCAGAGCTGTGAGAGGAACTCGATCCTCTGCAACCCTCCCTCATCAACATGAACATGTACACGACGCCACGAAAAGTGAAACAGGAATCCCGCCTCAGAAGATCGCTATCGTTGACCAATACTAACCGGTCTAATAACAGCGCTGCAGGTGCAAATATTCTCTAATTCCGTTCTTAATTCTCCTTCATTTGCATATGAGTAATGGGCGGGACAAGTTACACAGAATGACAATCCTGGGAACCACTTTTTGCGTGCCAGGATTGCAGTAGCTGATGGCAGTAGATATGAGATCGTGTACTGTGGATAATTCTGCTAAATTATCATGCGGCAGAGATACATGTGTGCAGTCCGTTCATCAAATCTGCGTTTCAGTTTCGAGTTACGAGACAGGTATTTTCCTCTATTGATTTATTATTCTTGTGTGAGTTAACAAAGTGAGCGAGTTACGACCAGAGATTTGCAATGAGGCGCCGTCCATGTGTAACATTGGATCGGGCGTGTAATCGTGTTCTGACCGTTGATGCACTTGCAGGCAAGTTGTGTGGTTCCTTTGTCGGCGGGTTTAGGGGTATAATTATGTTGCAAATTTTTGCGTGTGAGTAATAATTGTAGGCAGGTTTAAAAGGTAGCGTCCATTTTGGAAAGGCTTATGAAAATTGACAAAAAGCAGGCTTTTGTCATCTACTCCAGATGCTTTCCGACTCAGGGCTGTCTTTCTCATGCTCTTGCTCTTGAGAGAAATGAAGCTGAAGATGCAGGAAATAAGTAATTCGTGGTCTGCAGATGATGCTTGATCCATAAGTGTACGTAGTTCGCATACTTAGTGCAGTTTTTACGATGAAGAACGCGACAGGTAGCTCCTTTTGCTTTGCTGGTAGGTAGCAATGATTCGATGACTTTTGTCGTACCTTGCGGATTTACCGGAAGCGTTTTCGAAAGGTAGGTCTCTACCTCCTTGTTTCACTTCTGTGAGTTTCCAATGCAGAGGGAAGTGGAGGTACTGGTCTGTATGACGAATGCGGGAACAAAAGTGGAAATCATGTGCGATTCAGAATCACAGAAACGACAACTTCTTCTCTGCTCGTAGCTGATGTGTGAGACTTGGAATAGCGATAAATTATAAATCTGAAGAAAGGGCATGTTCGTCAAACTGCTAAGAGATGCGTGAAGCGTTACCTCTGAACGTCTTTGTTATTGCTTAGTGCGACAACGGTTTGGAATTCGAGATATTGTGTGCCTGTAGCAGTAGATCATGTGAAGATAAAAAATAATCGGAATGATGCACTGGAAAATTGGCAGGGTTGCTGTATTGTTGCGAGGCAGGCCGTCAAGACAAACTGTCAAGAAATGTTGCCTGGCAGCGTAGCGGTGACCGGTGGATGGGAAAGCGTGTTTTATTTTATTGACCATTTCACACAAACGCTGAGAACATGATTACTAATTGCCCAGAGCGGATGACTGTACTTGATTTGAGGCCATGGCCCCACGCACTGTAACGGATAGGAGATTGAGCAGATTGTTTGGGGAACAAGGTTCATTACAGCATAGCACACGTGAAATTTTAAATTAGCATGCTGCGAGCGTGAAAGCAAGAACGTTTACTTTAAAGGACGCGTAGGTCGTTGTGGTATGAGTCGGGCGGATGGCGATTGAAGATTCTCCAAGTGTGGCTTTGTAATTCAAGCGTTTACAATTTTCCTATGCAAATTGAATATAACTTTCGCTACAAAAGACACGTTCAGTGAGCACCTTGAGAGAATTTTTCACAGTATCGCCGCCGCGTGCATTGAAACCTGAGAAAGTTTTGTCTTGAGTCACCTTCATGGCAGACTCGAAGCAAACGGGCCACAGCAGCGGTTCTGCAAGTTCACGGAGACGGAACACAAAGGTCGCGTAATGTAAATGCATGAGCATGAGAGAGGCTAACCAATGATATTACTTTGGAGTGTCAAAGATGGCTTATTGCTTTTTGTGCTGGGGTAAAAAGTAATTGTGGAATCGTTGCGATGAGGAATCCACACACCTGATGAGAGTGTGCCTCTCTGCAGTTTCAGTCCGAGCTGAGAGTGACATTGAAAAATCTGAGGTTTTGATCCTAGATGCTGTAGAACAAAGAGTCTCATGTGTGTAAGACACAATGGTGCGGATTTCGTGCGATTTGCGCTCTAAAGCATGGGGTGGAAAAGCTAATGACTTGGGGGTGCAAAATGGAGATGGGATAAAATGACAAGGCGAGTATTGTATAACACTAAAAGCTTTCTTTGAGCGCTAACTCCTTGCATGTGGTCGTCAAGGAAGGCGTTCTAGTCTGATAGTAAGCTACCAATTGATCATGAAGAAGGTTATGCTAGTATGATTCTTAAGAGGCCGACACCTGTGGCTAGGGTCATAAAATGCCCGATGTTGGATGAGCCTGCGTCTAACCTTAGGCTAGGTTCACAAAATACCCGGTGGTGGACTAGCATAAGCAGTGTGTTTTGCAGACGGATGAGAACATAAAGTAGGTGTTCTTTTAAAGTTCGGATGGAATTGAGGTGCCAGTCGCCGATATAGTCTAAAAATCTTGTAGGAGTGACGCCACCTAGGAGACTTGCTGCAATAGCACTGCGGTGGAATCGGTACCCGCTACAAAAATACAAGACGGAATAAGGATAATTTAAAGACATTGGATTTCGGGGGTGCAAAGCTAATGATAATAATAAAAAGAGTGGAGTTGTTCGTGCTGACGAATCATAAATCATAGGCGGTGGTGGGTTGAAAAATCGAACAGGCCCTTTCTCAACGACGCATAATAACCTGGGTGATCGAACATCCCGGAGGCAGTACAAACGTTCCGAAACCGAAAATTAATAGATGATAAGATACAAAGCCACTCATGTTCATAGCTAATAGCCATTGGACAATCACTGTAGTCTTTGAAGTCAAAGTCATGTGTATCTCACACGGACAGGAGCGGCTGTGTTCAGAAAATAGAAGCTGTGCTACAAAGCAATGCCCAGAGCACAGCTCTCCGTTTGTTTCAGACACAAGAACCTCTTCTTGCACCTGTATCGTTTTAATTGCTGTGATTAGATCCAAGGCAGTAAAAAAAGCTTATATGCAAGCGGTTATGGTCCGTAAACTGGGACGTGTTATCCTCGGAGAAGATGTTCCGAGATTGTTTTATATTCACGGCTTTGTGGCCGAGGGTGGACGGGGTTGCGAGGCAGGCACGTCTCCATGCCGAGGGATGATGATGAGGGATGTGATGTGTGTATTGCATCTCGGAGTTGTAAGAGCCCAAGAGAGAATTGCAGTACAAGCTTTTTGTGTTTTTTGTTCCAGAACTGGATGGGGATGTAAGCGGTGCTGGTGGTGGAGGAGGAACAGGTTCAAGTATCAATTATTACGTTGGTGAACAAGACGGAGCCTTTGGGACTGGAGATCATCATCATCGCAGAGGAGCTGAGCAATCAGGTGAAGGAGGTGGTTTTACCCCTAGACTGGATTATCGGTCAGGGAAAGGACGGCTCTACCCACCAAAGCCACCACCGAGAGGAACAACCACCGCCGTATCGAGCACCCCCTCCGCATCAACATCATCCTGCGGGCTTCCATGAATCTCTCGCTCATCTTCCCAGCTCAGTTCCAGAAAGGTGTACCTACGATAGTCACTCATCCAAGTTTCCTGTAAGTGTTTTAATGCTTGTTGTGGTTCAGTTTCGTTGATACTGTCATAGGATGCATTGCATCGTTTGACTTTTAAATCCGGTAGTGTTGCCTTGAATGTTGGTGTGACATCAGTGCTATTTTTGAGTCAGGTGATTCCCCTTGTGTCCAGTACAGCAGATGGGTTTATAAACGCACGACAAGAAGCAAGAGAAACTTTTTTGGTCCATGTGCCATGTAGGAAACTAGTGTTGTGGATCTGAGGGAAAGTTTCTCACAACGTGAGACTCTGAGGGGTACAGTTTTGAAATGCGTTTGGCGGAACCCAATAATTACGGCCAAATTCATGTCTGCATCGATTACTCGGGCGATAAATCAAGTGGATTTATGGCGAACCGATAACTGGAATTATGTAGTGAGAAAATGTTCCAAGACTTAAACGTGATATTAAGGTGTGTTTGAAACTCTCCAGCTGAGAATTACTTTAGGAAGGTTTGGAAAGGTGATCGAAGGTACTGGGGAATCATAGTGCAAAAGCTGTAACATGTTTGAGTAAATTATCTTACTTGGAGCACCCTTGGTAGATAATTTTCCAGCATTTAACACGGAATACTACCTAGTGATTGTGAGCTACCAGAGGATCGTGATTTATGCTAAGTGTTTTGAGTGAAACCGGAAAATGACACATTGCTGGGGCTCAGATCCCGCAGTTTGGTCTCCGTCACGTATGTTTTAGAGTGCGTCAGTTGTAAACTATCGTTGGTAAAACGCCATTGAGTCATAAACGATTCTCAACATTCCTTAGGTAAGATTTCCATCCGGTTTGGAAAAAGCGACCCTTACATGGGTCTATGGTTTGAATCGAAAAATGTGCGGAGCGGATCAAACCTATTGATTCTCGTAATTTAAAGCGTGAAAGTCCGCTAGAAACCAGCCATTTGTAGCCAGGAGTGAATTATCGAGGAATTCGAGATGAGTAATGCCTTTAAATTGACATAAATCAGCTCACGATTAATAATTACGTTCAGAAATTGTTCATTCGCTCCGGTGGAGGAATGGGAAACCGTCATGCATGCTTTGAAGGGAGGGCGAAACGGTAAAACGTGACCGTAAACGTTGTCACTTGCACTGAATACGGGAGAGAAAAAAACCTTTTGCAACAGGTATGCATTCCGGTCGTGTATACCAGACCCTTTTGTGTAGACCTTTACTCTAATTATGTAGTAAAGAAGTAGGATTTTTACAGATGAAGCTTTTAGCAGATGAGGTACAACGTTGCTGTAGTACAGTGATGAAAAGTTGCTGTAGGTCTTCTAAATATGATGGCAAACGATTGTGTTTTAGTGGCCCGAAGTTCCGGCTGAGTGGCTTTATTTCCTGTTGGAAGAAAAACGGAAATGTAGGAGAATTGTTCTAGGAAAGCAAGTGAATAAGGGGATTAAGGCATTGCGTCAGACGTATGTAATAAACTAATGTAACATTGGAAGGAAGGAAAGCAACATTGTTGTCAGACAGGAAGAAGCCTGCGGGTTGCAGCAACATGGGGATGTTGATTAAGCGTTATCGTAGCCATGACGTTGGGAGGAGTGAACGATAGTAATCCATGTTTTAATGGCAAGTCTTGGTTAATGGGTCCGACGGACGTGGAATAGTGCGAATGAAAATGAAGGGGTGGCTTTTAGATCAAGGTAGCTGCAAGTGTATTAAGCTTGAGATGTCAAGCGTAGAAGATAGAGTAGGATCTTCTTGTGTTAAAAGTTTTATTCGAGGTCCAATTTGCAACGTGATGGTTGAGATCTGTCTACAAATGTTGGGCCTACATGTGGTTGCACAGGTGTGATGGTGCCATGTGGCAGGTAGAATCACGTGTGCTTAAGAGGACCCAGTTTCGGAGCGAGCAGATGTCGTCAGTTTGAGATCATCAATTTCTCTGAGATGTAGAATAGTCTCCACAATAAAGCGTCAGGATATCCGAAGGAAGGTCCTTTTAGTTTCAGACGTTGGCCAGGGTTCACACAAGTAAAATTTTGAAATTGCGAGTAAAACTTGCGGAAAATGAGACCGGAAATGCGATTTTCATCTGCTCCAGTTGGCCGTTTGCTGTTCTGCATTGCTAGTGTGGAGGGCCTGCTGCAAAATTTTTGTATCCGTTCAGTTTTAAAGCTGGTTCAACACAATTGTTTGTAAAAGCAATTCAAAGCCAGATCTCGTGTTAGAAACTGGGAGAAGTTCTTCGAGGAACCTATAAATTCAAGGCTAACTTGAGACATGAAAGGATTTTAATTATAAATACTCATCAGAGATAAAACTCATGACGATATTTTGAATAGGAATAAGTACCTACTCGTATCCATGGTTTCACGGTACTGAATCAAGTTGGCCCTGTAGCAAACACACATGTTGCTTGATGTTCAAGCTAATGTTCTCGGACGAGATCCGTGTACGTAATACGGGCATTCCTATTTTAGAATTCAAGGTGTGTTACCAGGTTTTTTGCTGGGGAAAATATATTTTAAACATGTACGTTAAGTGGTGAGTAAATAGGGGTTTTAAAAACGTTGAAACGGCTCATTGACCAGGGTTGAAAAGTAATAGGAACATTGAAGATTGTTGCGTCTGGATAAATTGTTAGTTGAAAATGAAGAGGAGGAGTCTTGTGATGCATTCCTTGGCTGGTCGGAATGGGAATTGACTCTCGGGTCTGGTGTTATTTTTTGAAATGTTTTTCCAGGAGGTAATAGTGTGTTCCCTTTGTGTTTGGCTTAAAAAATATTTGACGTGTTCATAGAGGAGATGTGTTATATTGTGGACTGTTGTGGAGATCATGTGATGATTCCCATCCGCACGTTACGGTAGGACTCCAACTATGGTCTGAGCCCGTCCTTCGTAAATCGCCTCGCTACCCTACCTTCGTCTACCTTTTCTTCATCTCTTTACACCTCCCCCCTAGCATCTCCGCAAACAGGTACACCTCTCCAGGTAAAACCTTGGAGAGAGATGAAGAGATGAAAGATGCGGGATGTGGAACGCAAAGACGGGATCCAGTTCCTACGGTTCCTGCCCTACTCTTTTTTATGCGGTTTGGTACACCCTGGAGAAGAACTTGAGGTTGAAGGAGAGTGCATACAAACTTGTGTGTAGTACTACAATGTTCTACGTATTAAGCACTGGGGAAAATCCAACGTGATAATGAACAAAGGTGTAACGATAACTTGTTGATTTGTGAACAGATTGTGCGTCAAGTGATCTTTTCCAAGGAGAGCTCAGGAGCCACAAAACCCGAAATACCGACGCTGAGCCAGTTTCAGAAACTTCAGGCCAAAAAAATCACTAAGAAGATTGCCTGGACCGATGAGAGAAAAGCTGTAAGTGCATTTGCTTTCAGCTTAGCTTATCTTTTCAATTGCATTTGCTCCCTTGTGTAAGCTTTGTGTAGCCATTAGGCATTCTAAAGCAGGGGATTTGAATTAATTATCGATGGTTTCATTTTTATGCTGACAGGTTGGATAAGATAGGCTCAAGCGGCTGACGTGATTTGCGCAGGCTTCCGTGTAGGGTTCTTTTTTTCTCGAAGGATTTCAGTTGCTCTCGTCGTTGTTTTGCTCGTAGACCGTGACAGAAGTCCGGCTAAACGTTTTAAATTAAGACAATCAGCGAAGAAATTACTGTCCATTCTCATAGAATTGTGGTAGGCAAATTCACAATCAACTACTTATATTCGCATATTTTTATTGTCCGCCGTCCGCAGATTATCATTTAATAACTCTCATCACGGGTATGCCCGGTAATGAGCAGTGATCTTGAGCATTTTTTTCCAGTGTACAAGCTTAGTTATTTGCCAACGAACCTTTGTTTTGTTGAGATGGATGGGCGTTGTAGTTGTTTTATGATGTTGCTTTGTGTGTTTTTGCGCGATTATTTCCATACGAAAGGGATTTAGAATTCTGCTCAGCATTTCTACCGGTTGCAGTCTTGACGATAAAACTTTATCCATTTTTCTTGTATTCAGAAAGAGTTGGTTGCCCGAGCTTCTGATCTACGGCCAATCATTTATTTCGGAGTTAGGGAAGATGAAGTAGCAAATAGGATCGAAGTTGTAGCTGAATTGAAATAGTTCTACTTGTTGGGCTTGTAAGTTTTGCACGGGATCGCTGTTCGAATCAAAGAGGCAGCGTTTCAGTCAGTTCCACGTGTGTAGAGTATGAGTTTTCATGTCTGGGAGAATTCTGAGCCTGTAGCGCATCTGATTTTGCTGCTTATACCTTTACTTCACAGGGGAGCAGGTGCCAATTTGAATTCTTGCTCTCTAAGAAAGTCAGGATGGAATCAAAGCTGATGTATTCGAGAAATCTGTTGCTGGTTTTTATTTCTGTTTTAATGCTGGATTTTATTACTCGTTCGGTTTGTAAACCTAAGTGCCGTGTCGTTGAAACACCTCGTGAAGCAGCAGGGAGAGATGGCTTATCTTCTTACAGTTGTGTAGGTCAGCGAAACCAGTTTCTCTTGACATTCGATATCCCCACAGAGTCACATCTGGTCATCTGGTGGGTGACACGAGTGGAAAATTAGTCAGACATGGCGATATGCGTTCACGCATGTGCCGATGCTTTTTAGATTCCCACAGGTACGGAGGTAGATGTGCTGAAAGTACATCCACCATGGACATGGTTTTTCTCATCTGCGAGTGTCAACTACAATTGATTCTGCTTTCCCGCTTGAATTTTTTCATACTTAATCTCTTTTATCAGCTTCTAATTTGTTGGTCAAAATTAATTTTTTTTCTTCTTATACTTTTTCAGTATACGCTGGACAGCCGTACGGCCAAGGATTTCCAGGAACACTTAATATTCACCCCTTCAGCTTTGCTGCGGCGAAACAGCCTGGATTTAGAAAAGTTTTTAAAGGTAAGCCTCAATTTATGCCGTTATTCTCTCATTATTTTCTTAATGAGGGGGTCTCCTCCCAAATTCTTAGCAACGAAGGCGGAATCCGACTCATTCCACATCCCTTTCACCCTTTTTCGGAGGCCAGGAATTTGATGGCTACCATTAGATTAAGAAGACGATTAGAATGCATTCATGAAATCTAAGCAGGATCACTGAAGCACTTGATCACGCTGTATGGCTTGTTAAAATGTGAAATTAGGGAAGAAATGACGCGATGTGAACAGTCATAGCGAAGGGTTTTAATGATCAATCGCTGGTATAGCTGAAGTTGCCCTTTTTAACCTTCGTGCCAACCCGATTTCACGTTTCATGCTACACTTCCTCTACCTTATTGCGAAGAGATTACCTCTGAGTGTTTTGGTTTAGTTGCAGTCATTAATTTGCTTTTCACATCTCGATTCCCAATGACTGATTAAGTCTCACACCTCGGTGACGACCCTGGTGTTGCTTCTTGAGCTCGGTGCCATCAGTTGCTACTCCGGTCTAGAATACAGCGCACCTTTGATTGAAAAGCGATATGCACATTGTTGTAGTAGAAAGACTGAAGAAGAGATTAAGATTTCAGCCGTGTATTTTGTTACCCAGGTGAGATGTGCAATTTCTCACC
>VRMD01002044.1:0-13692 GCA_009872375.1 Sminthurides bifidus | reverse complement strand
CAGCGGCCCGATGCTCGCCCACCTGGATCTCCCTTACGCCCTTCTGGGTCTCCTTTGCGCACTTCTGGATCTCCCTTGCGCTCTCCCGGATCTCCCTTGCGCTCGACGGTTGCTATCACCGGTAGTCACGTGGACATCCAGAACAGATCTCCTTTGAACCCGACCAATAGACAGGATATTGTTGTGAACTGTACTGATGCCGCAGATCAGAAAGGGTCACCAGTACCAACTTCACCAGCTCCAGCTTTAGACGATTTTTGCCAGGACCAAAACAAAGATATTGTTGAACCTGACCGTCTCTCTTGGCTTGGAAGGAGAAGATGACGAAGATTTAGACGTATTAGAATTATTTGTAGAAGATGATGAATTTTTGTAGAATTTTCATAAAAATAAAGCGGGGATTTTTTTAGAGTTTTTCAACCCCTTGACATCAATCCTTTGTCTTGTCTTGTCTCTGCTGGACGAAAGCTCACTCAGCTAGAATTTCGGGTTGATAATCTTTACCTCAGCATTTCATCTTACTTTTACAGAAGATAATACTCGTGTTTGACATGATACCGTTCCTCTGTTCCATAGTCTTGAACGTCCTTTCAAGGAAACTCGTCTTCAGGAAGAATGAATGTGAACCTGTTCGAGAGCTCAGTAAATCCAATGCTTCGTTCAATCGAATCCTATCTTCAATGCTTGAACTTGTAAGTGCTCTTTGAACTGCTCAGCCACTTAAAACTGCACCTCCGAATTTCAATCGTTTGATTAGGAAGAAGCGTGGGTAGGTGAGGTCCGAAAGGAGTAAAGCTTGAGAGCCTAAGCAGATAAGACTGTAACACGTCAAGTTGGACGCGGGCTGGTGTTAACTTTTAGTGTGTCTGATCAATGAAGTAACAGGAAACAGCAAGGCAGCAGGTCTGTTGATTGTATTAGCGCATGCATCACGATCACATCACATAGTAAGTAGCTTTTGATTGCTTCTATTACCTGTGTTCGAGGTACGAAAGGCAACAAGACAGAGTGGCAGAGGCAAATCCGCACCTCCTTAGCAGAGCATTTTGTGTTTGCAGCCTCGACGTGAGAATGAGAAAGACAGAGACTTGAGAAGCTCTTCTTACCTGTGACATGGGGGATGAAAAGCCACAAGGCAGGTAACTTGGGCAGACTACAGAAGAGATGCCATGCAACAACAGCAGGTCTCTGGATGGACGCTTGAGTGAGAGATTGCACATGCAAGTGGTCGCAACATTTGACTCTTGTGATCTTTAAGCGAGCATTTCCAGTTTCAAGTCATCAGTTTGCAGACGCGGCCCAGCGAGTGATCACACTCTAAGAGTCGTGAACGTTTTCGTGTCAACCTCGGAACACGTGTGTTTGGCCTGAGAATTCAGTGGAGTGTATCAACTGCCGTTCGAAATTTGACACGCTTGAAGTGCTTGCGAAAATCGCTCAGGCTCATATGTCGCTGTGGAGTGTACTTTACGAAAACATTTGAACGAGGCAAGGCCACCGACGGCTGGAAGATGGAAACAGTGGTGTGGAAAACTGTCACTTGGATCTTTATTATTCAGGTAAGAATTGACAAATTTGCTGTCGTTGTCGTGTCGCCATGTCAAAAAGTGACCTCCCATTTCTCAGTAGGAGCTTTGTCGTCTTACCAGGCGCATGACAAATTGCTCCTCTTACCGGGATACTTTCCGAAGAAGCCATCTTAGGCAACGCTTTCTTAAGCATGAGTTCTTGGAAAACGTTTCATCCAATTTAAGATCTATTGTTTCAACAGTGTGTTCGTTCCATTTGCGCTTTTGTTTGCGGTCTCTTTGACCGACAGTGGGCTTAGATTCATTTCATTCGACAATTTAACAAGACAATGATGGTACTAGCTAGCACATAGCTTTTGCTCAAAGCTTTATTTGACACAATTCGGGTATCACCACTGCAATAGCAGGCCCCGGTATCAAGTTACCACATGCAAGCCGATTTTTATACTCAGGGACCTTTGCTGCATTAGATGTTAACAATGCACATTTTATAGCATGTTTATGTCTTCTAACACACTAAAAAGTTAGTCAGTCCGGCTTAATGGTTCCGCTATACGGTATAAAATAAGGGAAAAATTCAAATTCTATTACACACTCACGCATTCTTGTAAAAGAGGGTTGAAGAGTTCAAGTAATTTGTCTTATACAAGCGGATTATTCATGGGAAATGGGAAGGAAAAGAGGTGAAATTAGATCGAGATCGAAATACATGGCCCGACCAATGCAATTGTCTGGGACAGATTGCAATTAGCTTTTCTCCTTGGTCTGTGTTCGAATGCGATGGAGAGTTTTCTCAGATTTTTATGCAATGGTGAATGGAACTTGATTGATGCCTCATGACTTTCTGCACCATCGTCGCACGTTTCTTTTACAACCGGTTTCAATTTTTAACAAAGTCAATAATGCATGTTAAAATGCAATTTAATTGGGCCCTAATGCAGGTTGTAAAAGGGCTTTTTACCACAATACCATCGCGCACGATCATTCAAGAAAGTTCAACTGAATTACTTAAGGGCACAGGAGTAACAATAGGCAAAGAATCAGAGACCGAACTGTATAAAAACATTACTAGTAGCTATGGCCGGCTGGTCTGAATCCTTCTGTGATATCCTTTGCACACATAATTTCGGTAGACACAAAACCTCGTAGACAAACGAGGATGGTGCATTACTAATGGTCCATGCTAATTTCAAAACCTTTTGCCATAAATGCACTGCAGGCACCTACGCAGAAGCTGCGAGCAAACTTATGTACACTTGGCTGAACCAAATTGCAGTGTTACGTCAAGTGTAACGCAAACGTTTTTGCATCTCATTACACTCTATCGAAAGAGTAACTTGAACAACTTTCAGTTTCATCCTCAAACTTGACTCTGTTTTCTTTCTCTTGGCTTTGCCATTTGAAAATTGATGGTGCATCACCCATGATCGGCTTTGAGGTTCTGGTGAAACGTTTCCAAATCCACGTATCAAGAAAGAGATGTAAACGACTCTTGGTCAAAGGGGCAAAGCTGTTGCGTTGGCAACATGGAGTCAAGCCGTGAACCCGAATGTGTCGAGTCTCAAGCTGCCTTCGTTACATGACAATGCGTATACGTTATCAAGCCATGAAAGCAACGATCATAGGCGTGTTCACCTTAACGAAGGACTGAAAACGTAAGTTTTATGGTTTCGGACGGATTGCTTCACAGTTCACTTCACAGCATAGAGTGCCACGGAGGTGTAGGCGTGGAAATAGAATTGCATAATTTGAATATTTTATGCTCTTTTTATTCCCAATTACAGGTAATCAAACATGACTTTTACAGTAGGTATTACACAATTTTTAGAGATGGCCAGTGTGTTGAATTAATCATAAATGCAGATGAATCGCAGTGTAAGCAATTTTAATCGCCCAGCGTGTCTCTTCGCCTTACGGCGGAATTGCTGAATAATTTGCAAAAAATTGGCAAAGTGATTGACTTTGGAAAGTAATTAGGCTGACCTAAAGGTCCTGGTAATGTTTTACATTAGCCATAAAGGGGTTTAAAAAAAGGAAGCTCCCCAATCACGATTCGGGTTATGGACAGGGTGGATTCCGGCTTAGATCCATTTGGCTCGTGTCTGATGATGATTCAATGCGTATTACTGTGAGATTAAACGGATGCTTGAATTATAGCTCGTAAATGTCAATTTTTTGGCTCAGGGTTGAGTGATGAAATGGTGGAGATGTTCATTTTGGAAATGTATAAAAATTTCCATCCGACCTTGCACTTTTATTGAGGCATGATTAGTGCAGGATATTTGTGGAAACAACCTTTGGCTGTGAGTGAAATTAGATTGGTGTGGATGTGAATTTGAATTGAGAACGGTTGAACTTGTACACCTACCCACAAGTATCGAACGGTTTTGCCACATATGAATAGAGCATCAACATCAACTGATTTAAATGTTATCTTTTGAAGCGTGTGCTGTATGTTTTGCATGGCAGTAGGAAGGTTTTCATTCAATGATGTCATTTAGTTTGTGAAAGACCAGTACCTGTTGGTAGTAGGTCAAAAAACTGAAAAGCCAAAACCTGGCTTTTGTCATCTCCCAATGTTAACCCAATCGAAGATTGAGTAAGAGCAAATCTTACACGAAAAAAACTCAACTTCAGAATGAACGACAGAAGCAGAGAAGTAAAAATCCTTTCGAGAGATTCGTGCCCAATTTTTGCCAACTCATTCCCCAGATTGCAGGAACGCAAAGAAGATCGTGTAGCGAAGCCCTTGAGATACTACTCCAGATTGTCTAAATTGACAAACAAATTTAGCGTTGATTATCAGATGGAAATTGTAGCACCTGTGTAGAGCCCTGTTTTGTTGGGTGTCGTAACAGTTACACCACGTTGTGACAACCTCCATCACAGCACCACCAACTTACCAGACATCTTAAATTACATCTGAAAACTCCAATTCGCAAACTGTCACGCCAATCAGCCTCCGAATTATTTGTACCCACTGCTCCGCTTGTTCAATTTTACAACTTTTTTCATCATAACCAAAGATACGAATCATATGACTTACTTACTTCAGGCCCTTCATTTTTCTTTGTAGCATAGCAACTGCAGCAGCTAACGTTATGCAGTACGAAACGTTATCGAAAGCACCCTGCATTTCACCTGGGGGTGTCATTTCAGAGGCCGCAAATGGGGACAAATTGCCACAAATCACGGAATTCACCCTTATAAATTAGTCATCATCACAATCATTACCCCTCTCTGTTGTCTTTGACATGCGCAAGTACACCTCTGAAACGTTGCAGTTGGCTACTAATCACCTGTACAAACAGGGTGGAGTAGTCTGTTTGATTCATTGCGTATTCTGGTTGCTATGTGGCTCGCTCTCGAGATGTCTTCCTCGATTGCGTAATTGTTTGTTCCTTATTGGTGACTCTGACTTAGCGACTTGAAGCATAGCTACGAACAAAGATTTTGGTGCGACCACGTCACCTCCGACCTGGGATGCCACTTGAAATGGTAAATTTGCCATGACACACGCAACATGTTCCTTTCATGCCTACTCACCTTTGAGCTGACGAGCAAACCCTGACTGACAACGTGGGGGGAGGGAGGACCGGTAAATATGCAACTGGCTTGCGCGTAATGAGACACCCACGCACCAAGGTAAAAACGTTTAAAGCCAAGGAAGAACCTTCAAAATGAGTCGGTGGTCTTGCCATTTAAAATCGAGCAAGTCTAAAATTACAGCGTATGTAGCCACTCCTGATTCTGAAAGCTTGAACCAGTGTTGAGTGTTGAGGATTGACTGCACTGCAGTTAGCTGACTGGCTGATTGACTGAGATATGCTTAAAGGCAAAAAAAGTAGTTTACATCATGTTTGTTAAATGCGTTAGCGGTTTGAGCCTGTTTTAGACGAGACGTGACAGGATCTCTCCCATCGAGCTGACTGAGTGAGTTTGCTAGTCATCACTGTTACCTTTTTGTGGCTTGGTTTCCAAACTGTGAACTTCAACATGTGAAGGATCAAGAGTGAGATTGTGCTTTTGATCTTTAGGATGATGATGCATCATCGGTCCACCGCCATTCACAATCAATACTCCCACGCTTAACACGAGGATAAACCTTGTCTCAGATTATGTGCGCCCAACATCTCCTTATTTGATTACGCATGCCATGTTCTTGCACCCTCGGTCATATATGAACAAGGAAATGATTCCTTAAATCGGGTAGTGGAGCTGGGCTGATAGGTGTTAGTTCGATTGTTTTCCAAAGTCAGAAGACGGAATGGAGATGCTATGGTTCGAGACCAGTTAACCATGGTTTACTGTCTGTTCATGTCTCTCAAGATTGAATTTCAGTTTCAGTACCTGTCTGTGTCTCTGACTTTGGCTTGGCCTTGTAGTTCTTCTTGTTGGGACAAAGGTCTTGGTTGTTAAAGGTGATGCGATTTGTTTCGTCAACTTTTTTAATGATGATTGATTTATTGACGGTGAGCCGTGGAGGATCTTTCCAGTTTCCGCAAACAATGGATTTGAACATGTAGTTTTCTTCATCGACAGATGAGTAGCTGGTCAAACAGAGCCATAAAACAGGGCCTGGAGTCATTACCGTTCTGGTAATCAAATTTGCAGAGCCGGTTTATGGCCCACAACAATGGGAAATTTTCTTGTATCCAGATGCCAGGTAGCTTTGAAATTGAAACCGCATGTGAGACCTGATTGTTCGACTGCATGCCACTGGAAAGTCTCCGACGAAGTATAACAAGGAACGCACCTTTAAGAGAACGCTATCGATTCAGCTATTTTCAAGTTCACTTTTCAAGTAGCAAAAGGTCAGGAAGAGGGTTCCCAAGGAAAACTTTGACAGCGACCCTACCAAAGCGATATCTTATGTGAAATCACCACCGGCTTTGAGAATCATTTATTAACATCAACAATGGACCGTCCATACAGCGCCACCACAACAAACCAAGGGACCGAAGGGAAACTTTGGGAGCATGCACAGGCAATTTGCATTCTTGCAAAAATCACAACGTTTCAATGACCAACAACAATAATCTGAGGA
This sequence comes from Sminthurides bifidus, assembly GCA_009872375.1. NCBI lineage: Eukaryota > Metazoa > Arthropoda > Collembola > Symphypleona > Sminthurididae > Sminthurides > Sminthurides bifidus. Next base: position 7,116 of record VRMD01002044.1, on the reverse strand, counting down.
ATTAATTATAGTCATCAGTCAGCATATTAACATCAAGACCCTGCGAAATGGATTCCCATGCCGCAGTCCTGGACGCTGGGAAACATCATACTTATGTTTCACGCTATTCGTAGTGCGCTGCTGTTGATTAACGGAACGCTGCGCTGCCTTATATCACAGGATCAGGGAGCGCTTGTGCGATCATTACCGCTGTTATTAGTTGGAGGTGAAGCACTTTTACCTGCGCTGAAAAAACAAGGTTGACTCTCACACCATAACATGTGCTTAAGGAGTCTTTTGTGCCTCTGTGCGCTTCCATTTTTAACGCTGTTAAGTTCTACTTTCATTTCAATCTCATGAGAGCACATTGTCCCTTGATGCATGCGATATGGTGATGCGATATGCGATTTCTAATTGAGGACATGCAATACCATTGCGAATCGTCAAGCAGTCACGGTAGCACCAAGTCACCTATGCAATGAACCGTGTAAATAATAAACATTTACCTGTCACACGATCTTATGAGTTCTGTCATTCTGCACCCTTTTTCAATTTTTCGCAACCAGAGCCTCAACTCTGAAAGTGGTTCTGGGCACTGTCCACCATCAAGAAGCGTTTGCTGGAACAATGACACAGTTCTCATGCTTGGACATTTAAAAATGTTCACTTCACCAGAATAATATGTACATGTCAAGGAGGAAACTAACAGAGAGCAAAAGCAAACAGGTAGCTAATGAATTCCGCATCATTAATTAGCTTACAGGAGGGTTGACGCATTGTGGACATGGGCTGTGCGCATAATTATGCGAGATACGATCCTCAATGAGTCATGTGACACTTTGCCCTCGTCCCACTACGTGGTCAATGGGCCATTACATATTTTCCTTTGTTCAGTCCCTTGTTTTTGATTTGCTTCAGAGGATTTTAATTCCTTATGAAATTTTAATCCATTTCCTTATTTCAAAATTGAAGTAATCAAAAGTGTACCGGTAGCTCCAAAGTCCAAATTATGAAATAATGGTTTTCCTCTACTCGTGTGTTTACCTTTGCCTTTGAAAACCTCCTGATCAAAAGACTTTCAGTTTCGTTTCAATTTCAGAATAAGGCCGTTATTCCTCCTCACTCTTTGAGATGAGAGTGACCGCACCAAGTGCCTCTCACCACCCCTTTGATGCTGAACGGTAGTAGATTTTGCGCTACAAGTTTCTTGGTAACGTTTGCAAACTCAAGCTAAGGCCATGGATTGAGTTGAACTGAAAAACAAATAATGCAAAGCTACTGAAACAATCGAAAGCGAGAATGCAAATTAGCTCCAAAGTCGTAAAACCAGTGCACACATGTGTTACAAGATTGAGTTAAATCACAAATTTGGAGAATTAGACACGATACAAAAGCTACCTGTTGCAAGGTTAAATTTGTCGTTGGGTTGTTGTGTGACTGTGACGTGACTGCGATTACAAATGGTGTTGAACTGGTCAGAAGCCATTGCGACTTTAATGTGAAGGAACAACTCACGACTGCGTTGTTACGAAGCAAATGCGGTATTTAATGCACACTCTTATTAAAGTCTTAACCACAGAGTGCCGCAGTAGCGCAGTTAAAAACTTGGCAAGGCAGGGTAAATGTACAAGGATCGATAACATGCACGAAGTTCGTTACTTGGTCGGGTCGGTATGCAACTGCATTTGCATGCAATTCCGTGGCCGATTCGCGGATAGTGAATACGTGGCTGCTAAATTAAGACGGTCGCGTGTGCAAATTCACTTAATGAAGGAAATCGCTCTTTTCCCTCTTAACACTATAATCAAGCCAAGGCTTGAGGTTTGGAGAGAATATGTGTCTTTTTCACAGTCATTTCCTTTAAATGAAACCGCAATTGTTTGAACTCACGCTCAAACTCCATTGTGGCGCTTCCATCTGAGGTTGACGCTTTGCCACAAACAGGAGGGATGGTCGCAATTCATGATAAAAGTCCACTTGTTCTAAGGACACTTTTCTTGTCATGGGGTCGGTCGTGAATTAAAGTACCTTTTCAGATTTATAAGGGCTTTATGCCTTGGTGGAAATGCATGAATGAAGTGTACCAACACATATGCAAGGTAATTATCGCTACCACGCTTCACTGAACTGTTGATTGGGCAGCGTACTGAGCAGGGCAGCGTTGCGCTGCAGCGATCTGCGATTGCCATGGCAACAATTTGCCCTAGAGGCACAAGTCATACGACACGACGGTATGGCACCGCCTCAAAATCTGTATAAGATACTCGATTAATAACTTATCCTTCCCCCAATCTCATAATCGTCATTAAGTGAAAGAAACTATCTCGAGTCACATCTTACTTTTACCCAATTCAATAGCTTATTGAGCCTCAATAACGTGGCTGGCAGCACCGATCTCTTTCAAAAGCCTGTTAACGTGACTAGCAGCACCGATCTTATACCTCTTTCATAATCATAAGCTTGTGACAATTACAGCTCGGGTTGGCTGTATAATATCATATTATTTCGTGCCAATAAAGCCTTGTGATAAACGTAATACAAAGATTGCCGGCAGTGTTGCGATACTAGTTCCTTATGAATAACAAATTCTTTGTATTTATATTTCGAGAAGAAAGGCTCGAACAGCGTGAGACAACCACCCAGAGTCAAACCGGACTGGTTGTACCTCTGGTTTGCTATCGTGCAAAGGAAAACACTGCAATTGAATGTCCAAAGGAAGAAAATGAACGAGTTCACCCAAACAAGAGGAGCTGACAGAAGTGATCGAGATATTTATCTTGAAAAGTAAAAGCAGGTTCACATTATTCATAATTTGAACTGAACGGATATTAGCGCTCGATTACCAATAACTTTCATGTTGGGACTCCGAGCGACCATTTCTTTCTTTGCTAATTTCCAATGCGATTCCTGTCTCCTGTCCTGACAGTGCCGAAGCGATTAGAGAGGTTTAGAAAACAGTTCGATGTTCGATCTCCTAGGCTCAGGCACGCAGTCCGGTTTCCTAATATCTTGCATTGTTCATCCCTTTGTTCCAAGTGCTCTCTTCCTCATGAGTCAAGGATCGAGAAACTCTCATTCCCTATCGATTCACTGGAGGGCTAAGTGGACAAATTGTATTCCTTTTCAATTGTCAATTAAGACAAATGGTAGATTAAATAGCATTTTTACAAAGCGGAATGATGGCGGAACGGAATAGAGATCAAAGGGTTGGATTGCTTTATAAACGGGGGATTGATTTTATAGAGTTTTCTCTCAGGTCCTTTTCTACCACACGTCTTCCTTTCCACAATGACCTTCTTGACCCCAGGATGGAAAATGGAATAGCCCTAATCCAAACACGGGGCTGGGGTCTCTCCTTCCATGCTGTTAATACGATTAAAAATCGCAATTAAGAAACTGCGAGCGGACTCCTGCTTTCTTTCACTTTTACTTTCAATTGTCGGCCTTACTGTCCTGCCAGCAACTCTCGGGCTCGAATGTCTGTCAATCAACCCATGAGCGATTACCGCACTGCTGGGCATTTGCAGTCAAGCTGCCATTGTTCGGTCAATTTCGCAACCGCCCTTGTAATTGATTCCCCTTTGCTCTGCCTCATCGCTCATACTGGGATTATGAATTACTTTTGGATTTGGAGAGACGATGAGAGGCACGTACATGGGCCCGTCTCTGGCTCTCTTGCCTACCGCAGATGCCAATAAAGGCTGGAATTTGCGTCAGTACTTGGAAGAAGACACAAGGAATTACATTCAGTCAGTCGTCATTTGTTCCGTCCGTGTTACTGTCAGTTTAAAACAGAGCGATTAGTTCACTCACACACGGGGAAGGAATTGAAGGAAACGGAGCGTGATACTTTGTCAGCCCAGCTTATTATTCATGCGGAATTACCTAACACGTTACCGCAGGAACTTTTACTTTCTAAGGTGTAATTCACCTCCGGAGCTGTAACCAACTCAGAAATTGCACGAGCACACAAAATGTATAAGCGGAACACACAAACCGAGCTCACGTGAGGATGTGAGCATTGCGAATTTCACAGATCTGCATCCTTCATTGAGTGTTTGCGGATTGGCGAGTCGGTATGAATGCAAATGAAAATACTGTGAGTTCAGATCTTCAGTTCATAGGAATCGCAAATATTATCTATGCTTGCCAAAAATCATGATCTCAGACAATCGTAAAACAGCGGGGGTTCTCATTCATCTTATGGAGCAAACAGCAACAAATACCAGCTTGATTTTTAAAATTAATTTGCTTCTTCTATCCTTCTGAATTTGCTTTCATCTGTCCTATTCTTCTTGTCATTCTTCCAAGCTCGTCTTCTTGTGTAATCCCCGCATGGTGTGCAGCCATTAGCTGTCGATGTCACAAGTCTTCGTTATCGTTCAAAAGCCAATGAAGTGGCTCGGTCCTATGCCCTTGTGGAATACTTTTCTGGCAGTGAGTGACGAGAAACGTTTTATTAACCGATGAAGCTCATGCGGTGAGCCGTTAGCCGTTAGTCAACGCGTTCAGAGTGAGTGCCCTGCCACAGATTGATTTACTGGTCGTTGCAACTGCTGTAAATCGTGGTACACATTTTATGGCCTGTGGCAGCAAGCGGTGCGGATTGGAAATTGTTTATTGAGGGGAGATTGTGATAAACAAACACTGTGCTTCCATTGATTCATGGTGTATACTTAAGGGATTATTTCAATAGCTTGTAAGTGTAAGTACCAAAGATACTCAATTTACTTCTTGTTTATATAAGCTCTCAGAAATAAGTGACTTCCATGATTACGATTACGTGTAAAAGGAGAGAGAGAGAAACGGAAAGAGAATCTCTTTCGATCGTCTTTATAAACTTTCTTATACCAATACAAATATTTATTAGAAACGTGACGGAAAGTGGCATACAATACTTGAATTATTCATTCATAAAATCAATCACATGAACCACGTAACGAATCGCAACGTGGTTCAGAAGCTGATTTACAATCTTCGCCATTGTTCTCTAATCATCGCCTCTGCACGCGGCTTTTTCTTGTCTCATGTGGATCGACGTGATGGTTGTAATCGTCTTGTGATTGCTGTAGTTCTGTCTGCGCAAACTAATTCTATGGTATGATACAAGCGAATTGTAACGTGTTCTGAGCAAATTATCCGCGATTTCCCGTTTTCGACGGCTCTCAGTTCATGAAGCTCTACCTCAAAGCTATGATTTCCCGTGATCGGTGGCAAGTAATCGAAATCGATAACGTATAGTTAACGAAAACTTCGCTTTGCCTGCAATTTAAAGATTGAAGGGTGCTAGAAAGGAATCGATGCTAGAAAATATGCAGGAAGGTGAACAGGACTATTGTCACGTAATAACGGCTGCTGTTACATGAACCATAATTAAAAGGTTTCACTTCCATGTGACTCATGTCCCCTAACTATTTTCCTAATGTTTCATTGCTGGGTTTATGAGCACCCTGAACTTTAACATGAGTATGGCTTGGCCGAATGTCTTAATTAGCACGTGGTTGAGAGTCAAGAGCGGCACATGGCTGTGAGCAAGATGACATAATACTTGAAGCTGGGAGTCAGCTAAGAATTAACTCTGAGAGTGCATTTTACACTGAATGCCAAATTACAGACCCAGACATGGCTCAGCCAGCCTTCCAAAAGGGAGAAAATGGGCACATTTCCCATAATGTCGAAGAAAGACAAATTACACATTGCTGCGTCTGTCATTCCATTTATGTCACCGAAAGGTTGAGCCTACCCAGACATGGCTTAGCCAGCCTTCCAAAAGGGAGAAAATGGGCACATTTCCCATAATGTCGAAGAAAGACAAATTACACATTGCTGCGTCTGTCATTCCATTTATGTCACCGAAAGGTTGAGCCGCAAGGTATTTTCCCACATTAAAATTCATATTGTTTCCCCACCATTGCTCTTTTACAGGCTGCGAGACTGCGAGCGCATCTTTGACAAGTCGTTGAAAAGGCTTATCTCCCATGTATGATCAAGTGTAGTAACGTTTTCCGAGGCAAAAGACCTTCAAGTACTTGAGGCAGGGGCTTGAGAGCGCCATCCTTTTATTACCTCAAGTGCTAACTGAGGTAAACCATTAATTGCATTTACAACTACCGTGTGTACGACATCTTGTTCAGGCAGCATGTCCTGCGGTAAATTGTATAACCAGGAATGAGAAACAGGCTTTTACCGAACTGCATTCTGGGCTTGAATGCAGGGGCTTTGAGTTGGAGCTGGTGTTTTATGTCTTAATGGAGTTAAATTGAGGAAAAAGTCCAGACCGCATCTTTTGACTACGTGAGCTTTTAATATCGGTCTAATTAAACGAATTCAAGGCGAGCAGGAAACTAAAAGTTGTGAAAATTCTCACATAGGCCGGCCTCGACTCAAGTTTGTAACGAAGTGGACTAATTGCTGGACTTGCGGAAAAGGTTGCAACCTGATATGCATGGAAAACTTGGACTGCAAAGGACAATTTCAGGATTTGGTCATAAATCACATCGGTTTTTGTTCGGAAAATGCCGAAAGCTTTCAGACGAACAGATGGCAGGCTGTCTTCGTATCCTGTCCTGAACAATATGGCTTGACTGGTCAAAGAACTGAGCTGGTTGATTGCCTGAGTTTGCGTGCTTCATCTGAGCAAACTAAATGATGTAGCATACGAAGCATAGCTCTGCTGCCATTTGATTGCTTTCTTGTTGATGGCGTAAATTGCCGTGTAATTGCAAAGCTATCATTTACGGGATCATTTACTTTTGATCTTGTTGCTGGCGCTTGTTGTAAGCTCGGCTGCAGATATCGAAGAAAGAAAGAGCTGTCGACAGACAGCTGCTGGTTCGTTTGAAAAGTTGCACTTTGTTTTTTATTCTCGTTTCTGATAGCGATAACTTGGCTCTGGCCACGTTGTCCTGCATGGTGCATGCAAGTTTCGTCAAGGGAATCAAGACCAAGTGCCGTGTTTCATCAGGGTTGGCTTTGTATAGCCCCTGCTCTTTGATCGCTTTACGAGAATCTGTATCACCGTCACTGTTACAGGACAATACGAAAATGGAGAGAATTTCGTAACGCTAATTGATATTATTGCAGTCTGAATTGCGGCAAAAAGAATCAGTAGCTTTTCAAGATATTGTTGAATGATTG
>VRMD01002043.1:0-14509 GCA_009872375.1 Sminthurides bifidus | reverse complement strand
TACAGGCTCTGGGAATTGTTTTCTTCGAGATTTTGTTTTTGATATGGGGAAAAAAGATGCGAGGTTTCTCATGATTTCCGAGCACATGGTAGTAAATTGGAATAGTTTTTTGGCAGTGATGGCAAATTGGAGACAGGTAGGGCAATGAAGCTACTTTACAGATCGACAGGTGGGGAGGATCGTGAAGACGACTTGCGTTTTGGATCAGAGGACTGGGGTCATGCAGCTCTTCAATTATGCGTACAAATGGGAATCTTGTTGCCTCGGCTCATTTCATTGTAAGTAGACTATAGGCACATCAGTCCCATGCTAAACCACGGCGGCTGGACTCGGGTTAACTGCTCTCATGATCTTCTTAACTAGACTTAACCGATTAATTATAACGTTTGTCATTCCCGCATTCTACGTTAGACGGTCCGGGTGACTTTAATTTTCTTTTAGCAGAGGAGTTCCCCGTACATATATACAAATTAATGTGCCATTACCTCGTTGTCATAGCAACGAGGTGAATGGAAATCCTACGTGACTTTGATTTTAAAGCAGTCTAAAGGTGCAGAGTCATCAAGATAGAGATGCACATTCGTTGTTATACGATTCGAAGTTGAATATTAAGTTACCAAAGGTGTGGTGTTGAAATGTAAAGAGCCATGATTCCAAATACATTGACCATGAATCCAGCCTTTGCCATGTCAGAGACCTTCATTTCTGGAGCGGACCCGTAGGCGATTGCGTTCGGGGGAGTTGATACTGGAAACAAAAGTTTTAATAATAAAATTTCAAAAAACACATGCTCATGGTAGTTTCACAGAATAGAAAATATCATCTGGTGACTAAAGTGCAAAACTGCTTTTTACCCGGAAGCATGAAAGCGTAAGAACAAATGGAAGAGGCTGCGATAACCATGTACATGGGGTGGAAGTTCTTGACGTAAGACTGCGGACAAGAGGTCAATTGCGGTTAAGGAATTTGAGAATCCAAAACATCTGTGAAAACACGACTGATTTACAAACAGGATTTCACTTACCAATGCTAACAAGACGGGAATCATGATGGAGGCACATGCTGGAAGGCAAAAGTGAAACAGTATTAGTAAGCGGAATGAAACGTGGAAGATGAGGTTGCCTAGGTTACCGTGTGTGGTTGAAGGTACCTATGTTAGAAGCCAAGGTTGTTATCACTGTAATGATGCATAGCATGAGTATTAAAAGAAGCGACGGTGGAACTGCCTGGAGGGCTTCGCTGTTCTTGAGAGTCTCTTCAAGTAACTTGTTTAAGCCAGAGAGCCTTGACCCTGTTGCCATGGCGCTTCCACCACCTGTGTAAGTAGAATGAGCATTAGCAGATTCGTGTTAAATCACAAAATCAAGCCTGGTCCACTGGTATTACCAATTAGCAGAAAGACTCCAAATGGGAAGTTACGTCTGACGACCTTCCAGTTCAACAGCGTGTCTTTCATCCCCTGTCCGAGGCCTTCAAAAATACAAGTGTTTAAGACTCAATCTTTTTTTTGTACATGTAATAATACATAAATTGAAGCTCTAAATCATGGCTTACCTCCCTTGGCGAAGTTTCTGTAATAAGAAGATTCCTTCGGAAACATGAACAAGAACATGCACATCAAAAACGTTGGAGTGGACTCCTTAATGTAGCTCTTCCCGTTCTCCGACTGCTTAAATATCGAAAGAGTTTCCCATCCGGGGATGAACTGAGGGTCTTTCATGATCCAGAGCAGAACTGTCATGCCGAAAATAATGGAAACTCCGATTTCATGAAGAGAAATCGGTCCTAACTCCTTGTATTTCTGTCTCAGAGCGGCCATGACATTCTTGTGAACGTTTTCCTCCATTTTGGCCATAGTTTTATGCAATTCCTTGGCCTTTGAAGCTTTCCAAAATTTCCAAGAGTCTGGAATACCGAGGAAGTGGAGCTGTAAGTACCCCCAGGCTAGAAATGTCGTCAGTAGTACTGGTGGCGTGTTAAATGCCATCCAGTCGATGAATCCAATTTCCAAGAACTTTTTGCATTCCTCCGGACAATTTTCGCTCTCCCTGTTCAATAATCATGGAACTAGATTAAGCGATGCGAACTACCACTCGGCTCCTTTTAAATTATGAATACTTTTTGCAGGAGGTAACTCACGCATCCCGGCGGACCAAATCCAAAGCAACGATATTCGTCGGACTTCCGGTAATGACTCCAGTCCCACCAATATTAGAGGCATATGCAGTCGCTATTAAAAACATGATTTTTAATTTCTTGATTTTCTCGTTAATACTGAGCTCCATGTCCTCCAAGTCTTCGTCATTTATGTCGGAGACATCCACACCGTTTCCATTAGTCTTCTCCAAGTTCAGCACTGTGGGATCTGGATCCAAAAGTCGACGGTTGCTCCTAGCTTGCTCCAGCATTTTCTACATGCAAACATAAGTTGATGACTCCATAAGGTTTATTAGCAGACCAAGTTTTGAGCCATTCAACTAATGGATAAATGCACCTTCCAAAAATGACTTACCGACCGCAACTCGTCCATAATAGCGTTCACAATCGGAATCATCATGGCAGTGGTGGAGGTGTTGTTCATCCACATTGAGAGGAACATGGCTGTGAACATAATCCCAAAGAGCAATCTAAATGAATCACAAACTGTTGCATCACCACAAGTTCCTGCTGTGACAAACCTCAAAATTGCACGAGCTGAGCATAAAAATTAAGGATGGGAAGGGACGAAGAGAAGGAACCCACCGAGGAATTTTCACTCCAATTGTCAATATGACTTTGATTGCGATGCGGGTGTGCAAATTACTGTACTCGACTGCCAAGGCGATGATAACTCCGCCCATCAAAAAAATGATCGAATCCTGAAGGTAGAGCGAACATACTTTCTCTGTAAAACCGCAATAACAAGACGATTGTACCGCTTCAATGGCGACGATTGCAAAAGAGACCAGTTTGGATGCATATAATTGGATTATAAAAATCATCTTACCTGTTGATAAGATCCCGAAGAGAGGAAGTAAAGTTACTGGTAGGAGGGCTGTCACAGGTAGAGGGACGCATTCCGACATCCAGTAGACTATCATGAGCAAAATCATGTATGCGGCGTAGGGTTCCTAGAAAATTGTTAAGTAATGTCACTGTCCTGAAAATATTTGTGAAAAGAATTCGTTTCTGAATTACATTCAATTCTCTTACCTTGCCAGTTTGACCTTTCCACGCAAAGGGAATCACCATTAGAAGGAGCGGAGTGAGCACGGACAAGAGCAGTTTCCATTGTCCCAAAAACAAGAGGATCCTTCGAAAGAGTGACATGTGAGAATTTGTGGCTTAACGGTGTCAATTTTGCTTTCGGCTTTAACTTGTCAAAACTGAAGGCAGTGAAGAATGTTTCTGCCACAATCGTGTGAACCAAGTAGTTGATGTATATATAAAATCGGACTTATTATGCAGCTATTGAACTTCGATTAGCAGGGACTACACGGCACTGAACTTCAGACTGTCCCACAAATTAAAACGATGAAGGATTGCACAGCAAATTGATTTATATTTTGTATCCGAAATCCTGAATGTGATTTGCCAGTCCGATTAGCTAGATTAACGAAGTTGTTGTGCAGGCCCCTGCAAACGAAATCATCAAGCGTCTGGCCACACGCAAATAACTGGACAGTCGACCAGGAGTTTCCAATGATACTAAGCGGGCTCAGATCCTGCGATATTTGGTAACGATTCGATACGAAGCACGTTTATGTTACCTTGAGAATATAATTATGACCATGATTGTGATAGTTGAGTAAAAAATTCCAAGCTGAAACCAGCCGGCAATATACAGAGATAACTCAGCAAAGGTGCACGAGCTACGATCGCAATTATGCAACTGATAACTAGTAATTAACTCTCTGATTCATGACCTTTGAGAATAAAGATCAGGGGGCTTAACTGGCAAGAGGAAGACAAATTATTGCACAGGAATTAATTGGGCTCATTGCCTCCTTGAGTCAGTTACTGTGTTGTTGTACCGTGATTCGAATGTGAATGGAAGACGAAGAGATTATTGGATAGATTACTCGAATGGAAAGAATAGGACTTTCCATTCCGTCTCATCATTAATCCACATGTTCAAATGTGGTACTAGTAGGATCCTATTGGTATTCAAGAAACTCGTATTTGAGAACACACCTACTGGAATACGGAGATAATTCCAGATGGCACATGGCTTTTATACTGATGAGCGAACAATAGTTTAAGGAAAATTTTCTCTGACACTATCACCATCGTCGTGTACGTTAAGTCTCTTATAATCGCTTAATAATAAGAAATTAACATAGCGCTTGTTTGAAAAAAAAAGATTTGGGTGTGAGCAGATTCATTTGCTAAGTCTTCCTTCTCACAACGCATGGCACGCGATAAAAGATTACAACTAAATTGGTTTCTGACAGGTTCTGAGGAGCATGGAGTGAATGAAACGATTGGTACGAAATTAGCGCACCTCGAAGTAATTAGCTAAGGAAAGTGGATCAGGTTGAGGGTTTATGTGTAGAATCTTCGAAGTTCGAATGGAGGCAAGAGCATAGTTATAGCAGCTGACATGTGAGGCTGTTTCCAATAAAATAGGTTCAGCTATGAAAAACATTGCATTACGATAGAAAGAAAGGAAAGGATGTGTAAAACTTGAAGCATTTGATTGGCCGCAATCATGATACAGTGGCGTCTTGAGACAACATGGTAGACGGCCTTGGCTTGTCATCGAAGCAGGAATCAATCAAAAGTTTTTTTGACATTGAAGGATGCAAATGTCCAGAATTCTAAGCAGATGAATTTGGTGACAAAGAACTGGAACTACCACTGGTTTCAGAGCCTCAATAGATTCAATTGAATTTGATATTTCCATTAGGCTGGATCTCCTAATACGATCCAAATGCCACAAATGAACCCTGACTTATGTAATGTTTCAGGCTCGATCAAGGCGATGAACCTTCTTTAAAATCATCTATTTTCAAGTGATTGGTTGAATCATAGTACAAATATTAGTTAACAAACCCTAACCGCTCATTATTGTCTATGAGCAATTTCGTGTTGCACAATGCCCCAAATTCAACACAAGACGGTTCTTTGCGTGAATGCAGGTCTAACACGAATTTGCACTGAACGTGTTCAGCGCCATCTGTTAGATTAGTCGAAACCTACATTTCTGCTTCAACTCTGCTATGTGGGAGGTCTATGGAAACCCGAGTGTGTTCGGAAAAACGCAGCTCAAACAATGAAAGATGCATGCAGGATGAGTTGGATTGGATGAGCCCAATATGTTAAATTCATAGGCTTCCGTTCCCACATGCATAAGATTGGAATGTAAAGCTGATTGGCCTTAACGTTTTCCAAACAGAAATGGTACTAGTTCTACTGTGTACTACCACTTCCACATGGTAACATCAGTAATACTAGTGAAGCATTTTCAACTCTTTACAATTGAAGGCGCATTACATTCCGCGCAAATCCAAGGACGCCGCTTTGGTGGAGCTCATCGGAGATGTAAGCATTTTACAAATCTAATCAGGGTGACACACATAATTTTCGGTTTACAGCACTTGGCAAATCACAGTTCAAAATCGTACGTGAATACCGAAGATATAGTGGAATCTATTCAAGGAAGAGTGCATCGTTTTGCAGGAATGAAAAAGATCACATTGGCTACAATGGGCAAAAGAGGTAATATTTCTTGCGGTGATAGCATATTTGATATTTTGAGGTCATTATTGCTTGGTTTGTGGAAATTTAGCGTACAAATCTGTTGTTTTAATCCTTAAAAGCTTACACTCGTTACGTTCAAATGCAAACTTCCGCCGACAGCGAAAGATTGGAAAAGTCGCAGGATCCAATTGAGCCTAACGGTAGCTCTGTCACCGCTGATTCAGTGGGTGATGAAGGCGAGCATCTGGACAACGTGTCATCGAACAGCGACATAGAAGTTGTGGTATGTTGTGCTATTACGCGAATTTATTTGACCAAACTGGGTTATGCTTCTACCCGAAATTGATGTTCTTGATAGGAGTACAATCATCCTCATGAAACTGTGGTGGAACCTAGTCAGGGGAACAGTTTCAAGTGCGTGGCTTTGATGCGACCGAATGGCAATATCTCTATTTCAATCACCCCAGTACCTATTGAGACACTGTCATCAGTAGTTTCTGATGCTGTGTCTGTAAGTACGATTAAAGCCACGACCATCGCAAAAGAAGATGCTAACTACTAATAATGATTCTCCTCGCAAACGAGGAGCGAAACGGAAATTGGCGAATACCGCTGCTGAAGATGTAGACGAGCGCATTGTTCACAATGCTGGGAGAAAGAAGACAAGTTCGCTTGCAATTTTTAAATCCAACGTTCCTTTCAAAGATTTTGCTGGAAGCGCAAGTATGATCGAAGTAAGTTGGAATTTAAGATGATCCTTTTCAGACGTATTTTTTCCTTAATTGTAGAACTAATTTACTGAAAACGCGGTTCGCTTTTTTAGAGAATATGCCAGCTTTTACTGCATCTGAAGCACCCAGAAATCTACAGTGCCCTTGGTACAACTTTGCCTGGAAGGATCCTTTTGTACGGTTTTCCAGGATGTGGCAAAAGTCTACTTGCTAGTGCTACAACTGGGGTAAATGAGTTGTTCCAGTAATGGTTGCAGTATTCCACCCCGAAAAGTTCGGCCAAGTTTTGACTAAGTTCTATTGTATTCATCAGGCGCCTAATCTTCCAAAGCTGAATTTGGCAGCGACAGAGCTATTGTTGGACATATCATGGGAATTGAAGAATAATATTCGAGGACTCTTCCAGCAGGCGTTGGATTTAGCCCCATCAATCATTTTCATCGATGAAATCGACGCCAAAACACCTATGCGACAACATACTCTAAAAGAAATGGAGCGCATGAAAATTAGCGTGCTGTTATCATGCATCGATGGTACATTCTTGTTTCATGTGCTTTGTAGGTACTATGTGAAATGGTCAATTTAACTAATCCTCTGCTGTATTTCAGGTTTCAGCTCAGCACCAAAAGGGGATTCAGTGGTCCTGATAGGAGCTACGAACAGAATCGAGACGATCGCAGGAAGATTCGAACGGGAAATCAGCATTGGAATGCCGAAAAGAGAATCTGGGGAGCAGATGTTTCGTGCTGTCTGCACGAACTTAAAACTGGAACCAAACTTCGATTTCAAAAATTTCCCGACGGACTACGTTGGAACAAATTCACCAGCCCTTATTAATGAAGATACAGTGCATGTTGTTGAAGAAGCAAATCCCAATGAAGGGCAGCAGTCCACTGCAGGCCATGGAACTAAAAAGAAAAGAAAGGTCGAAATAGACGAACCACAGCGGATCAGGCTCGGCATACCTTTTATCGTATGGGGAGGTGAGCGTATTACAAATACCTGCACCTTCGACAATTTCCTCCAGATTCTTTTGGTGGCTTACAAAACCAAAGCTACGGTACGAGCTTTCTTCGAAAGTGTAGCTGAAGATAGTAACCCGAAGACACCAATTATTCACGGAATTTTAAAGAAATTGCTGTCAGAGGATTTCGAAGGTGCGAAATTAGCATGGACAAATGAAATAGTAGGTCGACCATTGACTCCAGAAGGTATCATAGACTGCGAAGGATTTGAAGATGATTATTATATCAGGCCCTGGAAAACTATCTATAGTGGCCTTCTAATAGATGACTGTCGCGATCATCCTGGATCAGCGGAACGAATCCGGAAGCGAGGCTGTTGGGACTACTATAGTTTTCCACAGATGTTGGCTAGCCTCAATGGAACCCAGACCCCAGGTATTTGCACGGAAGACGGTTGCACCGCTGGAATCAGCTTCAGACACGAGGCAATTGGAAGATCCCCAATACTTATGTTCGACGTGTGGGGACTATGCAAAAGGAGCGTTACTCCAAATAAGTTTCCAGCAGTAGCCAGTCTTCAAGGAAAGAGTTATGAACTATTGGGGTACACGGTCAACCAACCATATAACCGACGCTACCGCCATTTTGCAAGCTCGTTTGCTGTCGATGGAAAGTGGTATGGCTACAATGGACTCAACTGGGACTTTGAAGACGTCATAACTAAAGGAGCAGTTTCCACTGTATTTTATGCTATCAAGTAGGCAAAGTCCATGTAGCCCAGCTAAAGACAAATACTGTGGAGCGCTGAAAGTTGTGGCACAAATGATCTTCCATAGTGTCGTCATACAAGTTCAAAGATCTGTGGCGGCCGACGGTTTCGGCTCATTCCTGGATGCATGTGCATGTAATTCATTGTCGAATTAGCAATTTCTCACCTGCACCTAATTTTACTGATTGATTTGAGTGTATTAATAATTAAGTGGCTTTAATTAACGAATGTGCCAGTGTTAAAATCTAAATTTACAGTCAGTAGTCGTTTGAGTCTAAAATTTTAAGACCATGTTAGATGCCCATCAGCTGCAAACAAAACGACAATTTATTCGTGAATCTGATTTTAAAATTGGGTAAGTGCTTTTATGCATGTAATTGCTGCTCAAATAAGTTTATTCTAACATGTAAAGTCTAAGTCCGCAATTTTTTCTATTCACAATATCATTAGTATGACCTTAAGAAGTTGACCGGCCAATTGAAGCAGCTATGTAATACGTGAAAATTGCCATTGCATTGCAATAGCACAAACAGCGTGCTCCTCTGTCAGGAATTCAGTTGCATTGCCTCCCAACGTGGTTCAATCGCTCCGCTGCAATTCGCAATGTACAGCTGATGCACGTTTCAGGTCTGCAAGTCTCTGTCACTCTTCTCGCTGAAGCTAACATTTTGCTTATTAGCATTTTAGCATTGAAACAGTTCATGAAACATGAGGAAGAGATCACGAGCTGTTCACGTGGTGGAGGGATGATCAGGAGCGAGTCCTCGTTTATTATCTAGCACACGTTATCGCACAAAGAGAAGTTTTGCGTTCAGAGTAAGTGTTCTAAGGTTAGAATTTTGATACAGTTACAGGTTCAAAGTTTTGCAAAATTGCAAATATTTGCTTATTTCAACAGTTCCAATCGTTAAGTTTTGTTGCAAAGGTTGATGAACTTGATTTGCAATTGCATCTGGAGGTAGGTGTCGTAAACAATCAGTTGCTTGCTTATACCGTCTTCTGTAATTTTGATGCATTAAAGTAGGACAATGGAGCTTTTAAGTGAAAGCCGTAGCCGAACTAGCAAATCTGGTTGAGATTTAATGCAGACAAGTTGAGTAGGTCTGCGCAATTTACAGCTACTATTAGCAACACAGATTCAGAGATTTTGAAACTTATGAAGGGTGAATTATCTTGTAAAAATGCGTATATTTAGTTAACTGTCGGGGATTACAGGGAAACTTATTACCAATGACTCGAACCGAAAGTGGGTTGAGAGTTACTAGTGAAGCTGGGCACAAAGGGGCAACAGAATTTGTAGGCTGTTCATTCGTATCCAGCGTGACTTTTTAAATGGTCTGAATTTATTTTTGTGCAGATCTGGGCCCAGTGAGATAATCTATGACATACGGAGGATTCGTTGACTCTGGGAAGGATTCGGGTATTTAATCCTCAGTGAAGAAGAAAATTCTGTGGTGGAAAAATACAAAGCTGTGGAAATTTACCGGCGAGTAGCTCAAACCTGTGAACTGAAGCTTTAATTTTTCCTTGTGTACCTACACGTTGAACTCTCCTTTTGCTCAAGAGCATAGTGAGACTTGCTCTCGGAGTTTCAGCTTGATCTACAGAACGTTACGTTTGAGCTAATCACTTGCTGTCCGACTTTGAGGTCGTCCATATCTGCTACAAGATAGCTATTTCCTGAAGTAAGAAATACTCTGTATTGTGGAAATTGCTGGTTATTACGGTGATAGAAGAGACAGCGAATGAGGATTTCGTTGTGATAATGACATCGGCTTTTGTGGTTACTGAGTATTAATTGTTTCGCAAATCAGAAGCTGACTATTTTTCCAATGGACAAATCAAGTGTGCCCCAATTTTGTGTCGGATTCGTTGATTGCCTGAAGATTCGTATGCGCGCTTGTCAGCTGCATCACACATTCAAGTGGCTTCACCTTACCGTTCCGTTACATAGCTATTTGGTGTACTTGTCATTTTCCGATTACTGTGTCCAAGTTGCTTAAATAGTTAGTGTATTTAATTTTCGACTGATTGGATGAAATCTCACTTCGAACAATAATTCTGAAGCTGGAATTGGACTAGCTGTTAATAGCTAATTCTTTTTTTGAGTCTTCTTCAACGATCTGTCTGTGTACCTGTGTTATAAGTTGTGTGCTCGTAATATATAGTGTGTGAACGGAACGGTCACTTCAATTTCATCAAAGTTCAATAGCCCTTGAATCTACAATTTCATTGCGTCTTAGAAGACAAGTTCAACTGTCAACATGCAGGCTTTAATCCGGAGAAGTGGTGTAAGTCTTCTGAGACTTGGGAAACCCGAAACTGGTGGGATTCGATTTTACCCGGCCATTGCAACATGCAAGGGAGACAAGGCTGTAGGTGAGCCAGAGAAATCGGTCTTCATTTCGCAATCATCGGATGTGTACACGAATCTGGCATTGGAAGATTGGCTGTACCGGAACTTCGACTTTAAGAAACATCGCGTTCTGCTCTTGTGGAGAAATGATCCGGCAGTTGTAATTGGGAGACATCAAAATCCTTGGTGTGAGGTGGACGTCAATGTGGCTGAAAAAACTGGCGTGGATGTTGCTAGGAGAAACTCGGGCGGTGGATGCGTTTACCATGACAAGGGAAACTTGAACTGCACTTTCTTCACTCCTCGGGATGGATACGATCGGAAATCTAATCTGGACATAATTTGCCGAGCTCTGGAAAGGAAGTTTGGTATCAATGCTGAAGTGACGCCAAGATTGGATGTCACCTTAGATGGATATAAGGTGAGAAATGGTTTTCATGTTCGATTGTTTGCCATCATTATCTGTGAGTGCTCTTAATGTTGTAGCTGGGACTATTGTAGAAGAGCTTGCAAGGCGCACCACAACTATAGGATTATCTGACGTGTGTGTTCTGCATCTCTTCTGTAGGAGACAGAAAGAGGGAAGAGGTGTTACTGTAACTAGTAATGGGTGCGAAGTAACATATCCTCATTTCCTCGTAATTCTAGTTTCTCACTTCAGGGATTGAGAAATCTTGGAATGAGTTGTTAATGATAATGGTGAAGAGGCTAAGAGAGAAAAGACACTGCGTTCCCAGAACGTAAGGTTAACGAAGGTTAAAACTGCGCAGTGAAAAATTCTTCATCCTTTCATGATTTTGTTTTTGCAGATATCTGGAACTGCTTCTAAGCTCGGGAAAAACGCTTATCACCACTGCACTGTTCTTGTTGATGCTGATCTGAAGAAGCTGTCCAAACTTCTTAATCCTGACACAGTAAGTTCTGGCTCATGTTATAAGCTCATAGCAACACCTGAACTTTTTATGGTAATTACGTCCTGATTACTGTAGAAAAGGTTGACCGAGGTAGGAGGTAGATGAGAAATCCTGATCCTGACACGGTAAGTTCTGGCTCATGTTATAAGCTCATAGCAACACCTGAACTTTTTATGGTAATTACGTCCTGATTACTGTAGAAAAGGTTGACCGAGGTAGGAGGTAGTTGAGGAATCCTGAAATAAAAACAAGTTTTTAGGTGAGCTTGAAGATCCTCGAGATAGTTCACATTGCATTGAGTGAAAAGCAGCATCATACAAGTAAGCGCGAGAAGATATAGAATACTGTTTTTATATATTTTGTAAGAAGTAATCAGAGATTAGAAAAATACAATTCAGCCTATTCAAATAAATTTCTAGCCTAACATTCACGATGTGACGGTTGTAACATGCAGTTAATAATTATTTGCTGAGTAAGGGAGGGTACAGAATGGTTTATTGTAAAGCTACAGTACAGATATCTAGTCCGGTCATGGCCAAGGTTTTGTCTGTTTCCACTTCAGGGCATTACCTTATCCATTGTCAGGCTCGAAGGTTGAATGAAGGAAAGCAGAAGGACTGGATGTAAATATTGTGAAACCTTGAACGAATTCTTGAACTTGAATTTGTGTCCTTCTAGGATGGGATTGAGTCCAAAGCCACGGCCAGCATCAAGTCACCAGTGCAGAACTTGAAGGAAGAAAATCCGAATGTAAGCGTAGAAACCGTCCTAGCTTCCATTGGATATGAATTCTTGCGTACGACCACGGACGGCAATGATTGGAGGCAAGGACATGATTGAGAAGCAGCGTGGCTTCCAGATGATCAATCCTACCAATGAATGGTTTCCAGGCTTGGACGAATTGAAGATGGAGTTGAAGAGCTGGGGATGGAAGTTTGGGAAAACCCCAGAGTTTTCTTTGAAGAAAGAATACTTCGTTGGACAAGACATGAACACGCTCGAGAATGCTAACTTGTGCCTGGAACTCATCGTTCAAAAAGGAGCTGTGGCAACTGCGAAACTTGAGCTTCCCAGCGGTGTGGAACAGTTCATTGATTCAGCAACCCTGCAGGATCTACATGGTTTCATGGATGCTCTAAAAGACCGGCAGTTTCATCCCAGGACTATTCGTACGTTCGAAGAATTGCTCTTCAGAAACTCCATTGCAAAACCAGTTGAGTTTGCACGAATGCGTCGAGCAGCCACAGTCTTACAAAAAGACTGCTGTTCGAGCTTAAAGTCCTCTTTCTATTGTTTGGATTTGCCGTGGTTTATTTTCGCATGCCAATTGGTTATAATAATTAATAATTAGTTAGCGATCACGTACACAAGTTGACATTTTAGACTGTTCATGTCGATTCATTTGCTGTTTTAGTGACAAATCTTTTTAATTTTACTGTCTCACTTCGTGAATCTCTTTTTTGTGACACTGTCTGTATCTTAGCTCTCTGAAGTAGCCGCTGGTTAGTGAGTCTCTTGTGCACACCGTGTGAAGCTTTAGAAGGCAGTATATGAGTGTTTGCTTCTCAAGTATTTAAAGGATTATGCTGCAAACGTCATATTAATTACTAGGTTTAAAATTGCTTGAACAGATCACATGGTTGCATTTGTTTAGGTGATGTTAACAAACATGGATGCACCGAATCCTAAATGAGGACCAGAGATCTACCAGCGGCAAGGATGCCCCAAATGAAAAGTTACGCAAAAATTTAACAGCTAGTTAATTCATTGTGATCAGCTGAACATTCAGCATTACCGTTAACCTACTCAAATTGCTGTACATTTATAGCTTTCGTACGACCCTTGAGTGACGAGCGATACATTGTGATACCGTGTATTTTATGATTCGGAATTGTAAAGTATTTTTGAAACTGCGTCACCACAGTTGTACTGACAGAACTGATTATTCAATAAAGTCCTTGAAAAGATTGTATGTTTATGAAAGGTGTAGCTTTATTGGTAAATTATGGAATGCGATAATATATAAAGCATTCGTGCAAAACTTGCAATGCTACAAATTCTCAATAACAATATCAACGCTCACATTCTATCGTAGTATTGTAGTAACACATTTTTACAAAGGGAATCTTCATATTACACAGTAATCCGAAATTCTGTTTTATATTTATGTTCGTAACATTCAGACACGGGATAGGATGATTGTTAGGGAAAATTCTGTTCCAAATCGCGTCGAAACTTGCAATTCGGGATAAATATTTTTAAGCTGGAGAACTACAACCCGATAAAAGTCCGTCCTTTGTTAAATTATTTAGACAAAGACTAGCTGCAACAAAGTGGTATAGAGATAACATTTTAAACTTTCTTAGTTACATTGTGTAGTACAACATCGGCGAACTTCCTTCCAATTTGCTCTTTTACTATAAAGAACTTGACTGATTCTACTCGGAGAGATTCTGTTAGAAGGGTAACCTTAAGAAACAAGCACAAGACTCATCTTCACACCGCATTACAAGTGAAATTGAACTCTAGCTTTTTAATATCACATGGAAAAATTGTCGCCGGCAGTAACTTGCTAGATAAAAAGCTGCCATAAAAATGACAGAAGAGAATACATTAGAAACTTGAGATGTCCTCTTTCTTTGACCTAATACATGTGTCCATTACTTTCATTTAAATTGAGACTAGAGCGACGGTTCTGCGGCACGTGGGAAGAATGCGATGGTATGTCAGAAGGCCCGGGTGGGACAAAGCTCCGGTTTCCGTTCGGAGTCATTGGCGAAGTGATGTGAAGTCGAGATCGATGAAGGACCGGTGGACTGGCACAACAGCCCGCTAATTCCTGCTGGAGGCGGCGAATAGCCCAGCAATCATAAGCCTGAAAATGGAAACAACAAACTTTTAAAAGAGTCATACGATACAACATGGAAAATGGAACATACCATAAGCTAAACCTTTAGGACAGCATTAGCATCGACGGGAGAAAGCACCAGAGAAAGTCGCTCACCTTTCGCCTAAGAGGATCACTTTGCGGACACTCCTCGTGCCCAAGTTGCTCTGGACGGTAATGAGATAGCCATGGCTGATTGGATTTC
>VRMD01002042.1:0-14522 GCA_009872375.1 Sminthurides bifidus | reverse complement strand
CTAGCTATTATTACGGTTGAAGCTCGCTGAGATTTTCGATGAAAAGGACAGACAAATTCGGCATGACTTAAACGACAGACAATGTACCACTTACCTACACCACCTTCACGCTGTTCACCCAAAGAATTCGCCTTATCTCTACTGCGTAAGCGGGTGCTTCTGACAACACTCAATCCTAGATCCTGCTGTTGAGTGGATACTTTAGGTATCACTGGAGGAGGATCGGCATCTGTAAGAAACGTTAATATCTCATTTATGCATATATCCAGTGCATGATGGCAAAAAGAGCATTATAAATTTTGCTAGTCCTCTACCTGAACTATTGCTGTTATCGATCCCAAAATCTGGAGATGATGGTCCTTCAGTGGACTCAGCGCTGATGCTTGATCTTCGAAGGTCTCCCGTTAATCTCCGTCTGAGTTCATTAACAACTGATCTATCTACTATAGGTTCAGATATTGTCGTTTTTCCTGTCAGCGTAGTCGGTGCACTGGATTTCTGCAGCATTCTTAATGATCTACCCATATTTTTCAACTTCGCATGCTTACACTGAGATGCATGTCTATTCCTAGTCGAGCTCTTATTGAACAATTTCCCACAGGCTCCACATTTAAAACTTGATCTCTGGCCTGTTTCATTTCGCTTTAAATCATCACCAAAATGTACAGAAATCACATGATTCAGCAACCTATCTAACTTGGTTGCACGGACTTCACATATTGTGCAAACAAATTCCCATTTGTCAGGTTTAACAAACTTAAAGGCACGTTCTTCCATACTCGCATTCTTCGAAGATGGCTTTCCACTACCTGCGCACAAGGCTGCTGCAAATGGCTCTGTAGCTCGAGCACACACGATTTCATGATTTTCTCGAGAAATAACCGAACTAAACTCTTCCTCGCAAAAAGCGCATGTTTTCCGCGCATCGGGGTCGGAAAAACGACGAGCAGTTAACACATGGCTGTCTCCTTCCCTAGAAGCTACAGCGCAACAGGAAGATATACAAAAAATAAGATACAAAATCCAAATTCATTAGAACTTGTACCGAGAAGTTACAGATTTATCGAATTGACTTACGGTGAACATTAGATAACAGATGTACCTCCCGTACATGATCAACCAATGTGGTCCGCAGTTTTGAAGATTCTTGACAAACGATGCAATAATACCTCCCAGCTCTATCTTCTACAATTTCAAATTCTCGTAATGAATTATATTTACGAGATTAAATAGTTACGTAAATCTTCTATCAGAAACTTACTGATAAATCGAAGAGCTCTTTTATTCAATTCATCACGGTTGATAGCAGATGGGGCTGAATTTTTCTGGGGAACTTTCTCGGACGCCTCGAAACTTTTTTCACTAGAAACTATGGCGCTACGATTTCGTAGAAGTTGTTCCATTGGTTTCTCCACTGTAACACTCTCGTCAACTGAATTAAAATCACCACCTTCACTGAACTGAATTTCACACTGATTACTAGCATCTACGGATGCATCGATAGTGTCCCAACTATCTGCGTCTTCATTTAATCCCACAGAAACAGGCTCTCCGACGATTATTGGACCACTTGTTACTTGTTGGTCAGGACTAATGTTGCAGGAATCAATATGTAGAGAACCACTTATGTCTGTTACATCCAGCTGCATTTTGTCGATGTATCCAGCATAAATATAATTGTTTTTTAGCGGTATCTGAAGAGTCGTCGATGGTAAGGCTTGCTTGCTTTTGATTACTGTTGGTTTGCAACGCTTGAGCTTCAGAAAACTTCGTAATTAAAGCACGAGCAAACTTCTCTCCCCCATATTTCGTCCAGCAAGTTTTTAAATGGTCCATCCAAATATGAGACTGCGCTAGTAACTTGGTATCGTATTCTTTAAAGCACATTTTACACTTCCAGCATTTTTTGCCATCAAATGCTTTGACCAGATTTGCATGCATGACAGAACTTAGTTGCTCCAAATACTTTTTCATCTCTTCATCGGAATTGATATCTGTGAAAATCCAATACATCACATTTGAATATGATTCATGGTGTACCACTCTAATATTCATCTTTCACATTCAAAATGAGAATCTCCCAAAAACCTTTATCATATTACTTGGTAACTTACTTTTAATAGCTGATGTTTTACTTTTACGCAGCCGGCTATTGGAAACATGCGCGTCTGACTGGAGATTTCCATCACAATTGGGTGCATGAGCATCCAAGTCAAAAAAGCAGTATCCACAGTCCGTGCAGCGCTTTAGCGTGTTCAAATGAGCCATGCGAACGTGGTTTACAGCATGTGGTCGATGTGGGTAAGAAACATGACATAGCTGACATTCCCAATGACCAGGAATTTCTTGCGAGGAAACTTAATTCAAAAATATTGATTGTTAACCTTGGTTGTAAATATAGATTATTAGAACTAGTTTTACGACCAAGAGCAGTAATATAAGTTCTCGATTAAGTAATTTAACCTACCGACATGAGTAGAAGCCTTCTTATTGATTTCGCTCGGATGAACACCAGTAGAATCGACATCAATTTGTTCCCAATTTGACGCAGGCTCGTTCAAAACTGGGGTTGTTCCGGATGTGGAATTCACATAAATCTTGGATTGTATAATCGTCACAGATTGTCCGGGGAATGAAACGCGGTGATCATCCCTCATATGCTGCGACAACTTGTGCCGTCTGAGAAATTTGCGCGGACATTTTGAGCAAGCAAACCGCTCTTTTAAATGAATAGAGCGAACATGGTTTCTCGCATGACTTGAATTAGACAATGCATTTAAACAGATCAGGCACTGAAATATTCGCATCCCATCTTTCTCTAATTTTTCTGAAACATAAATTAAACGAATATTTCCCATAGGATGTGTTCATGAAAAAGCTCACATCACAGAAATAAATACTGATACTTGCCTATCATGGTATCCGCAAATCTAATTTGCTCCGCCGTTAGGTTTCCATCTTTTGACACATACTTCTGATAATTCGGAACAAAAGCGTTTGCAGCTTCTCTAGGATTTTCAAAAACACTTGTGTCTTTATCGACGGAAGCTGAAACATGATGCTCTTGTTTATCTGCTGATACTTCGTCCGGACTGTCGTCATCTACGAGATCAATGATCTCCGGGGATTTCGCTGATGTTGATGCAACAATATCTGCTTGAGCTAATAGCCATCAAATGCATGATGTATTACACTTCTACCTTTTAGAACAATGATGAGACCATAAAACTAGAAAATAAGTGCCATTACCTTCAGGTAACAGAAATTCCGGCGCTTTTTGAGCTCTCTCAGGATGGAATGTCTTAAGATGTCCAAGAAGCATATCAAAATCCAGAAAATGCTCGCCACAAACATTACAAACATGGTTTGTTAAATGACTAAGCAAGACATGATTTTCTGCTGCCAAAGCGGTACTAAACTTTCTCCAGCATTTTTTACAAAAAAATCCATCATCACCTGAGGGGTAAATAATACAATACATTATGATGAAGTTCTAAATTTTCAATCACGTTAGCAATTTAAGAACTTAGAATTAGGCAGCAAACTGATGACTCCTGAAAAACCTACAAGCTTCAACGAAGTTAGATACATTATCAGCCGTCATCTCCACTTCATTATTCTGAAAGCGCGCACTAAAGTCATTGACTGTCGGTACTGTGGCTGGAATCATTCCAGCATAAGTAACAGTCGAACTCGTACTTGTAGCCGCTGTCTGAACGGTAGAAGCTAACTCACTCAGAGTAGTACCTGCGAGAAACAACGTGATCTAACTAGTTAAAATCAAGTCGCATCCTCCGACCACATGAAAATGCTATTAAGCCATAAGAGAATAAAACTCAATCCAAGTGACTTACCAGAGACGATTTGGCGTGGCGCTAATCTATGGCGATTTAACATATGCTGCATTAGCGCCCGCGTATTTAGACAGTATTCTTCACACAATGAGCATTTCTGAAGGTTATACTTCAGGGGTCTCCGACTGTTGAAGTCCCACGGTTTGGTGGTTCCCAGGCATTAAATTGATGGTTCGTACCACTTTGAACCGTTTTGGAGGAGCACCTATTCGAGATTACGCTTTTGTCAGTATCAGGTAAAACGAAATGATTTTTTCAGTTGAACAATCCAATGAAGCACTCACCCGCATACCCCTTCGAATTTAATAAATCATTGAGAGTTGTGGAAGGGTGGATAGCTCGTGGTTCAATGTCACTGGTGATACACTCCACCTCGTCATCTTCATCATCATTGATGATATCCCCAGTTAAAATTTCCTCCTCCATGACCTAGAACTAACAAAGGTTCGGTCACTTCAATTGTGAAACTTTAATTACAACACTGTTTTTACATTTCAAACAAACCTGAATCAAGTTCATAAGGTTTTACATGCAGTCTCCGCTAAATTCGCCGACTACATCGAATGTTAATGTTGATCGAACAAAGCTTTGTCGCAATACTCCGCTCGCAATGACTACTTCTACGCAATTGAGTGAAGAATTTGTGAATATGCAGCTATTTCAAAACACTTACCTCTCTTGTGGTAATGAAGGTTAAATAGCTAGTCTACAAGCACGTTCGCATTCCTGAAATGCCAGAGCCCTCACTTTGCAAGAACAGGTCTTTGAAATGATGGCCATGAACAGAGGTTTAACAACGCCATTTCTGATACATTCTGTTTAACAGTTCTTCAACTAAGCACCTCACTAATTGTATTGGCAAGAGCCGGCCATCGCACACAATGGTTTTATGCAATATGACGTTTAAAAATGTTTAATTATAAACAGTACAACACAATCCGATTTTCTACGACGATTCTATTTAACGATTACAAAAGTACTGTTCATAGCTCAGGGCTATGGCTTCTTCAATTGTTAAAGTCTTAAAAATGAAGTGATTTAATTAATAAATGCTTAGAAATTTAAATTTTAACGCAGAAAATTCGGATTAATTAAGCTAGACTATGATGGACTGAATACATTTTTTCAACGCATGCACATAGCGTTACATGTACATACATAAACACGGTTTTTTTCTGGAAGTTGTTTGAGTTAACCACCTCACTTTCTGTAAAGGCAAGGTTGTCTACAGCAGTATATTACAGTGCAGTGGAAGCAGCAAGGAAACTGTCTGATTTAATCCCGTCCCTCATGTTTAATTTCTTTGAGCTCGCATCTTCAGCCCCATGCATTGCCATCCCGAGAGCATCGCGTTTGGCCTTCATCCTCAGCTGATATGATGTAAATAGCCAGCGGAATCCTTGTGACAATCGACCTTTGAGCCGGCTGGATTTGCTGTTTCATGAATTGTCATATTGAAACACGGCAGACCCTCGGCAGAATCTGTTGTGGATGCATTGGTGCTCAAGACGCATAACCGTTGTCCAACGATAGTTCCACAGTTTGAGCAAGGTAATTAAATCGCAACTCTTTAACAGCATCAGGTTGGTCTGTCTGCGGTCGAAGTTGCAATACTTCCACTTGAACGTTGAACGAGTGCCACAAGGGAATTTGAATACGTGGCAGTAGCAGTAATTGTGTTAATTTGTATAAACCAATCTTTATGCCCAATCGAATCAATTTTTTGACTTGGCTCATCGATTATCCTTTGTTCCAGATTATTGTCAGGACACCACACTATTCTTAGGTGAGACTGCGAATTCCATAGCAAGAGCTACAAAAATGCTGCCGAACACAGGGTGAGTCACTGTTTTTATTAATTATTCCCATCGGAGAAGCATTTATTTTCAGAAGTTGTCGCTCCTTTGAACATGAAGAAATGAAGGTAAGAGGTCAACAGGGACAGTGAAAGAGTTTTGTATTTGCACCAGGAAATTGGCTGGGAAAACAGTCATAATCAGCGGTGCCAGTAGAGGAATTGGTAGAGCTTATTGCTTTGAAATTGGCCAAAGACAAGGCTAATATCGTGATTGCTGCGAAAACTGGAGAACCGCATCCGAAGCTACCAGGGACTATTTACACGGTTGCAAAAGAGAGTAAGCACTTGTATAGTTAACAATAACTTCATTGAACTTGACACGAGCAAGCTTTTGGTCAATCAGTCAACTGATACCAACATTATGAAATGATTTTCTTATGATTAAGTCAGCCGTTTTCCTTGCGGTAATGATGTTTGTAGCTGCATTACAATAGCTGATTGTTGTTCTGCAGTTGAGGAAGCTGGAGGTCAGGCCCTTCCTTGTATCGTTGACGTACGGGATGAGAAAGCTGTCGTAGAAGCGGTAGAAAAGGCCGTGAAGCAGTTTGGTGGAATTGATGCTGTGATCAATAATGCAAGCGCATATCAGCTTAACCAAAACGGTTGATACGGAGATGAAAAAGTATGATCTGATGCACCAGGTCAATGGAAGAGGAACTTTTTTGCTGTAAGTATGCAAGTAGTCTACGTCTTTACGTATATATACAATACTTGTTGATTCTGCACTATGTAAGATGCTGTGAGAACTCATGGACTCTTGCTCTAAAATTTAACAGGTCGAAAGTATGCATTCCTTACTTGAAATTGGGCAAGAACCCGCATATTCTCAACCTCAGTCCTCCGATTAATCTGAATCAGCGCTGGTTTGCCAATAATTTGGCCTACACTATGGCGAAGTATAATATGAGCATGATTGCCTTGGGATTAGCTGAGGAACTGAAAGGCGATGGTATCGCTGCGAACTGCTTGTGGCCTAAGACTGCGGTTTTCACTGCTGCAATGGAAATGCTTGGAGGCGGTAAAGGCATTGCCACTCAGTGTCGTAAGCCGGAAATCATGGCTGATGCTGCATATGCTATTTTGTCACGGGATAGTCACAAGTACACGGGCAACTTTGTCATTGACGAGGATATTCTTAAAGAAGAAGGAATCACTGACATGAACCAATATGCCTATGAACCGAGTTAGTACCGAATGAAACCAATCAAAAAGTTCCTATAAAATCATCTCCTGACCATTAGTTTAGTCCAAATTGAAGAAGCTCTTCGTGGCGTATATGTCCTGATGATCTATTGTTTGCAGATGCCGAGCTTATGCCTGACTTTTTCCTGGATGAAAAAGTTCAAAACTCTATCACTGCAAGCCAGTACGCCATCCTGGGAGTCCCGGGAGCACCAACACCTTCTCAGACTGCTGCTGCACCTCCGGCGTCAGCCCCTGCCGGAGACGCTAAACCAGTCGGAGGCGACGGAGGACTTAGTGACTTATTCAAACAAATTGGATCTAGGGTAAACGAAGAAAGCGTAAAAACTACCCAGGCCATTTTCCAGTTCGATATCAAAGGTAGGCAAGCCAACCGTCCACGCGCATCAAAATCTCGAGTGTTCTCATGTGTCAATTGAGTTGACCTTGTGATTGAATTACTTCTGCTTATCAGTTCATGCTGACATGAGCACATGACTATGCTGCGCTGCAAATGTTTTGGAAGTTTTATCTAATCGTATAATAATGAATTTCAGGTGACAAAGGTGGTATGTACTACATTGACCTGAAGACTGGCTCCGGATCAGTTGGTACTGGAGAGTCTCCTGTAAAGCCTGATGTGACATTAATTGCGTCAGATGAAAATTTCATGAAAATCTTCTCAGGAAAAATGAACCCTACCACAGCTTTCATGACAGGAAAGCTGAAGCTCAAAGGCGACGTTGCAAAAGCCATGTCTCTAGACAAGTTGCTTCAAAAGGCGCGATCCAAGCTTTAAACGTTTGCATTCAATTTTTTTCTTGTGGGAAACTCACATGCTTGCAAATACTCCGGTCCTTGGTACTTTAAATTTTTGAGGCGGAGCCTTAACCTTAAGTTTAGTTTGGCGTAAAACTTATAAATCTAGTTACCACCAGGTTCTCTAATAAGGTTTCCTTTTGGATCACCGTTTTTTGCTGCAAACTGAATTACGTAAACCAGCTCATACTCTGCTTGTATACAATCATTTTTTTCAATGCCTATAAAATTCAGGTGGTACATTTACTATTCGATGAAATAATAAAAAGCTTCGTTTGGCTTTCGTCAACTGAACAATTTTAAAAAAGTATGGATCCACCTACACAAGTTCTGTTTCATTGCTCCGCCCAAGGAGCTGAAGTACAGACTCTCTAACATCCTAGACAAAAGAGGGTACAACAGCATTTTCGTCTAAACTATGCCATCCATAGCCCTACGCTGAAACAGCGACCAGGCACATTGAAGATACCAACGATTGAGAAATCCATGCAGCTTGTTTTGACTAGTATTTGCTTTTGTATTCTCTTAAGATTTGACTTCACAGCTCGCTGAGTAAGCTTAGCGCACCGTTAGTAACTTAACACAATTACTGGCTACTGCAGAATCCAGAATCGTTCATGGCCTAGCACGCCTGGTAAAAGCAGATATTTATGCGTGGCACAAAATTCGCCCATTACAATAAGCCTTATGTCTTTTTAAGCATTCCTATTCCAAGTTGAATCATATAGAAAAGCTTTCACCGCAGCCACAGGTACCTTTGATATTCGGGTTGTTGAAGACGAATTCAGACGATAATGTGGATTCTTGGTAGTCCATTTCTGTCCCTAGCAGCGTCAACTGGGCTTTCTGGTCTATGAGAACTCGTACACCTGAAATGTTTTCGTCGTTTTAGATGTGCTCCTTTGGAGGTAATGTAATATATATCAATCAATCGGCAAAACCTAAATCCATTAGGAAGCTGATGCATACCATCTTGCAGGACTTCTTCGTCCATGGATGTTTTCTTATCTGCATATTCTAAGGTGTAACTAAGACCGTTGCAACCTCGCTGACGTACTCCGATCTTCAGACCAATCTGCACCACAAACATCAAAGGTAAGTGTCTTGACATGATAGCCAGAACCAGAAATCAATAATCAATAAGTCAATCATAACTCAAAAAGATTGGGTGGATTGAGCGTGAGAAAGGCTCGGTTGTTGTCAATTTTATCGTACTTACTGCTTCAGGTTTGTTGGCCAGTAGTTTCTTCACTCTATCGACTGCAGAAGGAGTCTGAAAACAATCAAGCGCCCAATTCAATCAATATGCCAAAAAGACCAGTTTAAATAACTCAGTGTCACTACATAACGATATTTTATGAAATACAAGGACAGAATAAGGTAGCACACACGTACCAAAACTAATGCCGCACGGGTAGGAATAAGTCTTTTTCCCTTAACAGCTTTAACACTTGCGGTGGCTACGATCTTAGCCGAAGATGACAGGCCCCGATTTAATGCCAAGAACATGATTGCGTACCGTGTAGCGTTACAACACTGAACCTGCCGACAACGTACGGCAGTGCACTACCTTCATAAAAATGTTCTTACGTAACGTTCAAATAAATTGGTTAAACTCGTGCTGACTCTCATTTTCGTTGCAACTTTTTAAAAATTCACTAAGTACTGAGCTTTCATGAAGAACCAGTCATTAAAAACAATTTTCCACCGAAAACCACTATTTAACCGGCTTTCAGCACCGTAAAAGAATATAATTATCAAACGAGATTAATTGTCTAACTGGGGAATTGAATGAATGTATAGGACGGAATAACCAAAAATTTTGTCAGCTGATGCGGATGCACAGTAAATTTTATTTGCAACTTCACTAATAATGCCATCTAGAGGTGCAAGTGAGCAGAACATTATCACGAGATGGCAGAATGAGCCATGAACCACTCACTATGGCAATGCATATTGCCCCTGTGGAAGTCGGGCTATATACGAGACTGTGCATGTGAGATATACTCCGCAGAAATTTGCTGTGTGATAAGAAATCATTGGATAAAACTGTACGGCCGCGCTCGTTCACATCTCAATATCACACTCTGGTCGGTGCAGAAGGCAGGCTTGAAAATTGGGTTCATTGTTAATTATTATTAAGTGACATTAAACTGGTAACGTTAATCAAAATGTACCTGGTGCAGTTAGAGAGATGTCTGTGGTACTGTGCGAAGAACAGCTCTGACGATACCGGCTGCGTTGGAGGGTGTCGTTCGACAATGATCATTTGCGCGATGGATTTGTTTTAAATCAGTCATTAAAAAATTAATTAGTGTAGGTCAAACCAATTTAGGTAGTGAGACAGTACTTTTGTGTTGAACTGAAGATGAACGTTAAAGCTTTGAGGATTTGATAATCAAATAAAACGCTACTCTTCAATCGACTTCACAATTCCACGCCGAGTTGAACATTTTCGCAGCAGTGCTACGGCTGTCCGTGAGTATCACCGAAATTTTATTGTTAATTAATTGGAAAATGAAAGTATGAATTATGTTATAATGGGGCATACTCGGTTCAAGAGGGTGAGAAATGTTTGTGTTTGGTGTTTCCTAGAGTATCGTACTGGAACCTGCAACCGTGGCCTGGTGACGTGGTCTCCGATTTTCGGAGCCAATAATGGCGTCTAGGAGCGACTCTGGGTACACTGAAAATGGTAAATTACAATTTGGTGATCCTGAAGAAGCCTCTGGAAGTCATCGGTATAATCAGACAAATGGAGAATCCAGCTTGCTCAAAAGTGATGAAATTAGAATATCAGTTCCATGGAATTACGACTACGTGTCGGGTAAGTGTAATCGGATCAAATAGAACGATGTATTTGGTAAAACCTCTTGTATTTGAATACATCTCTCAACAATCACTGAATGCATATTATTTAAGTGTTACGTTGTGTAACGTTACTTATGAAATTCGCTGTATTGCAGGCAATTCATGGACACCCACGAATGGTCACTGGAATAGTCATCTGTGAATCGCCCTCCCGTTCTACCTCAGCTAGTTCATCCAAGCGGAAGAAATCAAAGAAGAAGAGACATAAAACGACTGAGCATAATAATTTGTATGACTCCAGTGATTCGCATTCCTTACCCGCGCCTGACGGAGCTAGTAGTAGTGGTGGTATTACGTTTGATCTCATGGAGGAAGACGAGGAAGAAGAGCAAGCGCGATCATCTAAGTTACGGAATCATAGGGATAGTAATATTAGTGTTGACAATAATAGGAACACATTTTTATTTGATGAGGAATCCAGAATGTTGGATGTTGTCTCTCCTAGTGTATCAGAAATACATGGTGCCGATTTTTCCGTAGATGATCCTAGCTTTTCGTACCGAGGTGTTAGTGAAGCGGATACTGAGGTTGAGAACGATAATGTAGATATTAGCAGGCGAGAAATCGATGTCGAGTCGTTACACACGCAACAAATTCCTAATGTGAACGGTAACTTGGATTCAGAGAACAAGTTTCATCCCTGGCATGAAACGTATTCAGTACAGTCTACAGCTAACGAACCGCTTCACATCTTGCCTTATACAGTCATTGATTTTTAAGAGGTTGTTGTAAAGCACAGCAAGAACAGATATATCGTCCTATTTCTTACATATATTTTCAAAGGATTGCGATCATGGCGGAAAATGATCTTATTGTGCCTAATTAGATAGTACATAATTGCTCCCGTCAATACAATTTGTAATATCTCAAATTAGAGCCTATGTAAAATCGATAGGTGAAACCATCACTATTTTCAGTCTCTTAAGTTCCGTTGCTCAAACCCCAAGTATCTTCTTCAATTGTAACTGTTCTCTCGTACTTGTCTCAGCTGTTTCGAGATGCACACAAACGTAGGAGCGCGGTTCGTGTACTACCCGTTTATCATTGTCTTAGCTTGTAAGAAACAAGTATAAGTAATTATTTTATAACCAACTAATTACAGGATCAAATACGAAATAGAAAATAAACTTAAGTAATAAGCCACCGGGCTGAATCCTTAACATATTAGAAATGTGGGTTTCGTTTCTTAGCGGTTTCAGTTTTTTCAATGCGGGTAACTTGGATACATTGAAGATCCTTCCTTCTATGCTCAAACGTTGCGGATAACTATTGGCGAAACTCGCCGGACTGTGAGGTACAGTAGGGTCGATATTTTCCTGTCCCAATACGGCTTAGTTTTCGGATGCCAATATCGTTTCTTCTTTGCCACGACAGAAAAGCATGAATTGGTTAATTCTAACAACCTGAAGGCTTTAAGTTTGGGAGAAGTTATTCAGTAATCCTTACCTTGGTGCTTGGTAGAGATTCATTGGAACATTCATTCTAAGTGGCTAGAAATTTGATAGGGCTTTTCGCAACGAATAGTTAAAAGACAGCTTTCATGGACAGCAACAAAGACCAAAATAGGGCCACTGGACACAAGCACTGAAAGAATGGCACACAACGAACGAGGTCCGAGATGGTGGCTAATGTAAAATGCACTGAAAGGACGCATAGAAGCAATTGAAACATTGCACCAGTTTACATGGTCAATTAGTGCCGAGTGAGAAAATTTCTCCTTTGAGGAAGACTGTCTGGCACCTCGTCCATTCAATTTTGCAGTGCGCGTTCTTCTCCTCTTCGCAGTCAGGAATTAGGCGGGATTATAGGGTAATGTCGACTCAATCTCTGTTTAAAGTATCTACTGTAACAAACTATAATTATTTAAGTTTAAGGAGTTAATATTTACGATTGGTGCATTATCATACGCAACTTTATTATTAGCTGCAAATGGTAATTAAGGGCTATAGTGTGACTGCAAGCTTGGAAGTGCAAGAATTTATAGATATGCGGACGAGTTTTTAAATTATTTCAGCTAAAAGCCGAAATATAGACATAAATTGCAGCGAGAACTTTTGTGAATCGCTCTTGTTCAAACGCAATTATCAGAAGTTCCTGCCTTTATTGTTTCTTGTGATCGGGAACTCATTTAATGGTCCTGCAATTTGGACGAAATGTACAAGAGTTTATCTTTATAGGATCAACGGGATTGAGTCCGTACTGCGTACTGACTGAGAAGTGACTAAAGGTGTTTAAAACGGCATAAAATCCTATTTCATCTTCTGTATTGAAGTCAGTTATATTGGTATTCCTGCCCTAAATTCATTGAGTATCGGAAATTCAGCCCATTTATTTGGTACGGCAGTTATTTTTTTAGTTTTGTTTGATTATCGTAGAATGCGTTTTGATAAAACTTTTTGTGGTTACAGATTCTAGTATTCAATTTATCGGGATTATTTGATGCTAACAGGTAGACGTTTACAGCGGTAGTTGTATCGGAAGACTAGGAAAAGAATCTTCTCTTAAGTGGGGTTTGCACTTCTGACGAGTATCCCACGTCAACTCTCCGTGCATCTGGCTATTACGATGGCCAATGGTACACGTCAGCAACGTGGTCGTGATGAACAACCCATGCACGTTCTTCACCCCATTTCAGTTTGAAATTACTTTCGAATGCTTACAGTCTCTAAAAGAAGGTATGTTACATTACGTGCTCTGAACAAACTTAAACAATTATTGATAAATATGATTGTTGGCGCATTAAGTGGCATTGTTGTAATCCTGTGAATTCTATGTGTCAATTAAATAGACTTATCAATTTTTAGATCTCGAATGGAAGATTATCTACGTTGGATCTGCTGAAAGTGAGGATTATGATCAGGTGCTGGACTCCGTGTATGTGGGTCCGGTACCAGAAGGTCGGCACATGTTCGTTTTTCAGGTGAGCTGTTAACTGATCATCAGCGTTCTAAGGAATAGTTCGAGCACTTTCACACGGCTTGATCTAAGTCAATTTGGTTAAATATCTTCTAGGCTGACCCACCTGACACTAGTAAAATACCTGTTGGAGATGCTGTAGGAGTCACGGTTGTCTTGCTGACATGTTCCTACAAGGACAAAGAATTTGTTCGAGTGGGATACTACGTGAATAACGAATACAGCGATGTGGAACTTCGTGAAAATCCTCCTGCTACACCCGATTATGAGAAGGTTAGATTTATTAGCCAGCGTAATACTAACTATTACGGAATGATAAGATTCATTCCAATGAGGAATTACAAGGATGTGTGATTTTGGTTTTCTTTGTGTGCTCTAGCTTACTAGAAACATTTTGGACACACAACCTCGCGTTACCCGCTTCAAAATTGACTGGGACGATCCAGAAGAAATGGACCAGAATGAAATGGCGATCAACCAGGTTAAAAGCACTCAAGCTATTACTGAAACTATTGCAGCCGTCGATGAGTTGTCAATGGAAAATGAGAACTTGCCTCCTATGTACTCTGAATTTTGAAGACAGTCTTGTCAGAACTGCGCTTTTCTGAAAAGCATCTGGCTTTCTGAAGTCTAGGTCCAAAAAAGAGGCACCGGTATGAGGTATTACACCATTAATTAATAGCTCACACTCAGT
Source organism: Sminthurides bifidus (assembly GCA_009872375.1). NCBI lineage: Eukaryota > Metazoa > Arthropoda > Collembola > Symphypleona > Sminthurididae > Sminthurides > Sminthurides bifidus. The sequence goes on along the minus strand of VRMD01002042.1, from coordinate 328 downwards.
CTTTTGTAAGTTTATAACAACTTCTTTCGTTTATTTGCCGCATTCAGTTCGATAAGGTAGTAAGGTACTTATTTTTGAAATGGGAACTGAAATATTGAAGATAGGCGTTGTCTATTTTCTCCATGCGTAAATAAGTATTTCGTGTGAATAAACACATTTTCAATCTTAACCGATCCATCAAGTCGTAGAGAAGATATTTGACATGATGCGTTGCATTATTACGAATTTCTGACGTCGACTATGAGTTGCTAATAAACTTGTAATATGTTGTAATGGATTTAGCATTGTTCAACAGTCTGTTTGTTTGATAACAAAGGGGTTCCAAGCG
>VRMD01002041.1:0-14525 GCA_009872375.1 Sminthurides bifidus | reverse complement strand
AATCTCCGGGTGCTCCAAGCATGGCAACAAACGTTAACGTGTGGACCGTTTCGTTGCCATCGGAGTACACTAGGTAGCGCTGTTCTCCTATTTGTTGCCTTGGGGTTTGGAGGGTTTACCCGCAGTAAATAGCAATTTAACTAGTAGATAAATTACTCAGTATATCGCCAAGCGTGCATTACTACGCGTAAACGAAGCACTGACGCAGTCGCAAAATTAAAAGCATATAATCTCGTTTTATCAAATTGGTATGGATTTATTTTGTATAAAATGAGTTAGTAAGAAACATACTAAGGTGAGGCTGTGGAAACTTGTCCCGTGAAATCCTGTACACATATGATTCGAGCATTATTTATACACGCCCTTAATTCATATCATAGTCAATGAATCGCTCCGTCTCATCATAGCTAAACTGACGTTTCTACAATCTTAACTTTCAAATCAAAATTACACGATCATCTCTTACAGTAGCATAGACTCACGTCATTGCTCGAGCTCAAGAGACGTTGCCGCAATTGTCATTATCTTGTCATAGTCAAGTCTTCAAGTAAATATTTAGCTACAGTGATTAAGTTTAATGATGAGGTAACTTACATGGATTATCCCTGGCGCTCCTTCTTACAATAGCAAGAGTACAAAGCGGAGGGACCATCTCACAAGGTGCAGGAATAAAATATAAGGTGTTTCGGATCTAAAAGACTAAATGATCATGAGTAAAACATAGAGGCACCGGCACGTCACCAAATTGACACATTTTAAATGCTACAGAAATAAATAACACGCAAAGTGGGACTATGGTAGATACCCGACCACAGAGAATTGTATCTTTAACTCACTGACTTTGCTTGTATAACTAAGGACTCCTACGAGAAGCACATACGTCAAATCGGAAAAAGTAAAACAAATAACTAAAAACGCTTGTAAACGCAGCGAAATTCATTTCCCTGATACTTCTTTTTTGTCAGCATGTGACGGAAATTTCGAAGGTTATTCTACATGCCAGCAATACTTGAGTTTGTCACATGGATTGAGAACAGTGGAAATTACATTAAAAACGGTTAAAATCTTTTAAGTAAAACAATAGGCTTATAAAAGGTGTACATCAAGTGAAAAAAATAAAAATAATTATTGTGATAGTCGAAGTAATCCGAGTGCCAAGCTTACACATTACATGTATCCTAGGGATCGCAAGATGCAGATTTACACCCCACATTTCCAGCACATTCTCTATCTTAAGATTAAATTATTCTAGTTAAATTGATCTAACCAAGGAGTACTTGATTTGGATACCAGCTAGTAATTTACCTTAGCTATGATTTGACTCGAAAATTCGGCTCTTCACTCCCATCGCTTTAAACTCACCTGTTAATTTAACAAGTGAATGATTTGTGCACAATGGCAAAAATCCAAGGCTGTTCCTTTTACTACTACTTGAGTTGCTAATTCCTTTCGCAAGTAAAATATAAACTCCTTCTCGAATTTACTACTTTGGTGTGCAACGTCATTCCTTTGTCATGGGGCAAACTTCGACACAATAATGGATTCTTAAAATGCACAAGAAGCAGGATGACATAGCCGTCGCCAGATTTTCTCTCCAGGGGTACAGCCAAGCTCATTTAGGGGTTTGTTTGTAAAGGGCTAGTTAAATTAGCTCACGAACTCTCTCTTACATTTGTACAGTTTTTTGAACGTTGTAAGGGCACGCAAGCAACTGATGGATATTTTCAGCTTGGAAAAGGTTATTTTCAAAATTAACATTTCGCGAATGTCTGTACAACTTACGGACAAAAACACAAATCCACAAACGCCATTCACTAGCAGACCAGAACTTGAGAAAATCATTTGGTTTTTAGCAGTAGGCCTAATGTAAACGAAAGGGACTTCACTCTTTACAATTCATACATGCCCGGCTCCTTCGACAAGTTACAGGCCACAAAATTAAATTGACTACAGACTAATCTCCAGTTGACACACTCTTTCGCGAGATATCCTAAACGGTTGTTTTTCTTCGATTACCATCTATCATGAACTCCCATCGCACACTTACATGAGTTTCTTTATCAGAATACGACGTAGAAAATGGTTGTAAATCATACTAAAACTGTTCTCGTCCGGCGATATATAATCGTCTCTAGAGGACATATAGAGAGGTCGATAGATTCAACGCCTCATACCCTTTTTTCTTTTTTTCCAAACTCTAACTTTTTTTCCGAAATACAAACAAGCTTTACAGCAGCTAAATATGAGCCAGCGTACGATATCTTCGGGTGAACCAAGGATTCCTACCCAGGATTCATTTGAATGTTCACTTAACAATTTGATATAATGCTATAAAAGTATAGCGAATTGTATTCTTCATAATAGTAATAATTACATTATACTAATCGCGAACTACACGGACGTAGAATTAGCATCATACTTCAGCTTGTTCGTTAGGCTTAGGTTTAAATTGTATCTCTGCGTAGTCTGTCCTCATGCTAGGAACGGGACGCGGGGTTGGGATATTGGGTTGCATGAGGTGATGAGGGGGCAGACGATGCTGACCTGACAATTTGTTGCTTTTCTTCATAGACCCATTGTTGGACGTTTTAGGAAGCTGAAGATCTGCGTAATTAATATCCTTCTTCGTATGATCTATTGGGTAGGCTCTTCCTCTAAAGTTACGGTCGTTTCTCACTTGCTGCTGTGGCTGCGAAGAGAGAACAAACATATCTATTAGTAACAGGCGGAATCTCAAGAGCAAAAGCGTACATCTAAATAAGAACACCTAAAAGCTACAACTGCAAAGTCGCGAAATCTGAACGCGTGGAAGAACACAACCATAAGGTTCAAAACGAAAGAGGGTTTTGCACAACATATGCACTGAATCAATGCAATGCGACGCTTCTGCTCATGCAATGCTTTCATGAGCAGAAGTTTGCTGCACGGAAAAATTCTACGAATGGGGAAGTATCATATCAACTGGGGATTTCTAGAACACAAGCTCAAGCGTATGAAAAAGAATGGAAACACTAATACATACAGTATTCAATGAAATGTTCACCACCAGAGGTTAAGGCTTGAGTTAGGTTTAAGCCTAGAACTATTCTTTTGTAATGAAAGAGACTGAAAAGAGAAACAGTGATAGTTGCCATGCCAAGCAAAGAAAACACAACAATCAACACAGGCATGACATAAGTCTGTAAAAGATTTCCAGGAGCCCCGTCATCATCAGAAGTCAATTAATTGTGCAATCAAACCAAGGCGGACGAGGAGCACACATGCAAAAAAGCCACAGAAAATCCACCCGTCAACATCAAACGAACTCAAGGAGTTACAGAAATTATATCGGATAACAAGGAAAGACCATATCTTTTGAAACATGGCAAACAATTAGTCAGTAGCAGGAGTAAATCATGTCGTTTGCCACTATGTTTGGCGCTGATGAGAGCATGCGTATGAGAGGCTGCCAAAACAATGACTGTGCAACAAAAAGTTCTCGACCGACATTAGCGAATGCGTGCTCATGCGCAAAATCCACATTGTAACACAAAAAGTACCTCTGGAAGGTCCGGTTTAACATTTGTCGAACTTGATATTGGGTTAGTCCTAACTAGTGTCAATGTTTATATTAAAAGTGTAGAACAGGCTGATGACTAAAGTATTCTGAACTGTTGAAGCAAAACTTAAAACACTACATCCTTGATTACAAAACTATTCTCTCCTCCTGATGATTAATTCAAGTGTCACTGCAAAAGGATAGCTGTGTTATCACCACTTTTCCTCAAGATAGATATATGGGAGCTATAAGCTTTGATCAAACTGATCTATTTACAACAGATTGACAAGTTTTGATTTGAAAAGCCTCGCCCTGTCATAATTACAATACCCTTGCTTTCTCCAATGTGAGCATGGCTAAAAAATTGTTTTGGTTTTCAGTAGTTGTAGTAAGTAATTGATTTTTAGCTCTTCATTAGGTAGTTTTATCAATTAAAAGAGTCCACCGTATGGTGACAGTTTCTAAATTTTGCGTCATCAGACTTTAGTCATTCGGGAGACGGTAATCTGTATTGGTATATTGATTAGACGATAATCGGCGGATTTCTGCCATTGTAGTAATGGTTTGGAGGTGGTGGCATGGGTGGTGAGACCTTATTTGAATATGCAATTGAAAGACAGCATCCCGTTGTACAATGGAATAGAGTTAGAAGACGGAGCAGATGCAAGTAGATAGAAGAACAGTTACGTCCGTCACCAGAAAGTATCCCCCCGTAGACCATCAAGGAAAGCGGCGCCGAGCGTTGAGGTTGACAAGCAGCAATGAACAAATTCAAAATACGAGCCCATAGTTAGTATATGACCTCATCTGGCGATTAGATTTGACACTGATGGCTTTGTGGCGCAAAGTGCACTGAAGTTTTAAAGTTACGCAATCGGATGGAAAACAACTTTTACAGACTTGTAACTTGATTTAACCTCAAGCATGAACCAGGACGAGGACGACGGACAGCCAGAGATGTTATCTCCTCTGTGGGACTTGAAGCTTAACCCTGGCTGTTTTTGCTTTCACAGTTACTTTTGTGAGTAGAATGGTAATAGTTTTGGACTTCATCCCCGATTCTCCAGAGCACCTTTGATGGCCTAGCCTAACGTTTTCATTCAATCACTTTTTGTATTTCGCTCCACGAGTCGTAGTTCATTCATTTTGTTTCCCTTGTATTTCTCCCTCGCTCAAAACTTTTCCGTGCCGATCTCCATAGTAACTGCTGGTGGTCTGGCAATTTCCCTTTTCAATGGGCAAGGTGAAAGCTAACTTTCACAATTTTTTTATCGAGATGTCGATCCCTTCTTCCTCTCTACAAAGCGGAACGTTGCTATCATCATCATGCTGTCACCATTCTCCCTCTATGCTTTCTCCATTTCACATTGCAAAAAGACAAACTTTCTTGTCCATCTGATTCAAAAACTTTTCACACATCTTTCCATGAGTTCCATTCCACTACCATTCTCCTCCGCATGGACTAAGTGAAAGCTAGTAGTTGCAGCTGTTCAAAGCTGCTATCCTGCACACCAAGATATTTCGGGGCTTCCATGAGTTGCTTCGCCGTTTTGAAACAGTCCCGTTTCCCAAACTTTCCCCAGAAACCTCAACCGCAATCCGACGCTATCGTTACTGCTCGTGAAACTCGCTCCTTTGAATTTTTACTGTAACTTACGCACTATGCTCAAGTTTAGCATTAGAGTTAGCCTAAGACGCCTATGGGTTTCAAGTAGAGCGCTTAAATGCATCGCTTCCATGGCCGTCGTTCCTTATCCCGCTGTTTAATCTTCCATTCGGGGTATTATATTTCAACACATTTTACTACTTCTTTTCTCTATCCTGCTTTATTGTAGCTAATTTACGTTCTTTTGTGCAATTTAGTCCTGCTACTTAAACAGCGTTTTGTATTACTTAACTTTCTTCCGCGCTATCCATGTGATTTACAATGACTTGAAAGGCACTAGAGTTAGACTCACAACTGGTCGACTTTTAAAATTTACTCAGCTTTCTATAGTCTGTCATATCGAAGTACTTCCTCGTGTGCTAAACCATTTGCCTTTATGTACTTCGCCTTTCGTTTCGGCCTTCCTGGTTTTATACGTACGGAGGCTCAGTATCTCCCTGCCTTTCAGCCAGTGATACCTGCATACTTGCATGAGGTGATGGCACAGTGGCTTTTCCCACTTTAGACGGTAAGCCTCACTATTGAATTTTTTGTGCCAGCTCAGAGGTTTTGCGGAGCATAACAGGACCAGTCTTACACTTAGCGTGTGATAATGAATGTAAGAAACACTAGAAGCACAATCTAAAAGGTTGCCCACCACCACGCGAAGTGCCTGCAGACCTGCTGCTTTGTACCAAAAGTATTGCTTCATCCGACTCGTTACTCAAGTCATTCATTACATCCCTTCTAGCTTGACCCAACTGCGTGGNGCAGACCTGCTGCTTTGTACCAAAAGTATTGCTTCATCCGACTCGTTACTCAAGTCATTCATTACATCCCTTCTAGCTTGACCCAACTGCGTGGAAATACCCAAGTTCATGCTTGCAGAAAGTGTTTGTTTTCTACGAACTAAGAGAATTCTCACGGCTAAGTACCTTCATTATGTGGAAATCCGGAGGAAGGATTGGATCTGGCGGGCGGGATTTTCCTCGTTGGTGATGCCCGAATTGCATTTCACTTTGCGGAATTGTTGCGAATCCGGTTTTACCATTATGGTGATGTCCATCTCCTCTCATGCTGCCGTCCATGTCGCTTTTCTCACTTTACACACAAGAGATCATGCTATTAGTTCACACACACACATGAGTAAAAATAATTTGCACGCAAAAATTTAAAACGTATAAAACATCCGCCCTGCCTAAACTCTTTTCAAATTCTCGGTCCTGACTTTTCCAATAAGGCAATTTTGAATCGTGGACCTCGTTCTTTAAGCTGTAGAGTTCATTGAATCCCTCAAAAAATGGATTTCTTCACGCGTTTCGAAATCCGATAATGAATCTTTAACTTCGACAAAGAGAAGTTCTCAATTATTTTTTGAAATCTCCAACGTCGCTCTACACTAACTTGCTCCTTTGAACTTTCGCACAAGTTTCTCTGTTTAAAAAGTCAGTAGTACGACTTTGTGCCAGGGAGATTCATGGCAAAAGTAACAGGAACAAAGTCTTATCTTGTGTAAAAGCAGCCATCAACAAGGCTTGCATCCACATTTATAATCCTATGGCTGCAGAACAGCTATGAATAAAAATCCTCATTCCTGTCGGCTTTGCCCCACATAATTTTTGCATAAATTTTTCTAATTTCCTTTCCTTTCACAAAACAATTCTCCAAAGAGTTTCTGCACCGAAGAGCTGGGCTTTAATTTCCATCACTATTCAAGGTTCGGGTATAAAAAACCTTTCTCTCCTTCCGTCTGAATAATTCAGTTGTTCTCCTTCATTCCTATCCCTCGTTTTCATCATTCTCCTCATCCTGCAGCTCCTTCTCTCCTCTTCCTGTTTTCTGGAAGCTTAGCTTTCAAGATTTCTGACGAGGTGAAAAGTACAGAGTTTTTGCATTTCTAAAAGCCGTTCCAAAACACGATTCCTGTTTCTGGCACTTTTTAAAAATCGCCTCACTCTGCACTCTAGCACGCTTCTCACTCAACTAATTAGAGCAAGCTTTCACGCCCGAAACATTTTTTATTAAAAGAAATCCAAGCCCTCCCTCATCTCGCTCACGTATGCTTCTGCACATGCACAAACAATTTAACCCCAAACTCACCTTTCCAAGTCAGTAGGCTTGAAGTCTCCTCGTTCTGTGTTTTTGTGCCAACCGGAAATTAAGTCACATACAAAAAAGATACATCAATATTAGACATTTCTTCAAAGCACGTAACTACCTTACAAGACACTTGCCAACATCCTCAATGTCTTCATTTATACCCATTCACCGCTGATACATCGAAAGAGTTAGAAAGAGAGCCAGAGTAAACCGATTTGCTAAATTCTACTCATTTCCTTCTACATCGGTAAATACCGAAAGTAACTGTTGCAAGCGTTTCTAAGAGTGCATTCAATATACATTTGTGTTAATCCAGTGATACAGCTATTGTTTCCATAGCGGCAACAGTGGTTGACGGTCGACGTACATGTACTACAAGAGGTCACCAACAAAGCTGGGTTTAAACATTCAAAACGTGATTTTGACACTATGTCTGAACTGGTAAGTCACCTACGCACATTCAAAGGGTGTGAAGGAAGGCACGGGCTCATTGAAAGGTTACACCGGGTTTTTTAAAAAATCTTCAAGACATTCTTCATCAACATACCACTCACGTACCTGTTTGGAGCGAAAGCACATGCCATGCGGTTTATGCACATCACAGCTGCTCGGTTTAATCAGCATTAGTAGTTTTCAGACACACGAAAGCTGATGTATATGAACCCATTAGCTGAAGTGCTCCTTAAATTTCTTCATTCATCAAGCAAACGTCTCGCTGTGCGTCAAGCGGTGGAAAATAGAGTTGGATTTGGAGCGCGAAATGAAGCATTGTTTGTTTTATGCCTCTGAGGCTCGCGGCAATGCGTTATTTTGTAATGGAAGATGAAATGCTCACATTTAGGAAGGCAAAAGATCCGTTCCACCGCAACTTCCTACCTCATAACGACCAACAATGCAGAGAGTGGAGGCGGGAGGCTGGGTTGCTTTTGCCAGCTTGTAATACTTCTTTTTCCAGACCTCATCATAAATAACTCAAGGAAACTGCAAGCGTCTACACGCCCATGGTGGGATGCAGTCTACGCTGCCATTCGTTTCCAGATCTGTTCTACTACCAAGTGGGGCTTTCCACAACCCCTCCTCGCATCGCAGCTAAGATTTCAGCATTGAACGACCGACATTTTACGATCCTGGCGTTAAAACAATCCGATGGGAGTACACAGAAAATACCAGAAAGCATAACTACATTAAATAATCAAGTAAAAAGAAACTTGGCTTTCTCTTCCTGACTCCCAGCATATGCTCATGCCAGATGAGCGACAAAGCAAACAAGAGCGCTGCACCAAATGTAAACTCCCATGCAGGATGCCACCCTGCCCTGTCCTTGCCTCACTACGAGCGTAAAAAATACTCACGTTCCTCTGTCTTTTGCGTAAACGAGTTCCACAATTCTGTAAACATGCTCCAGTGTTCCAGTCCGTCTTTCCTTTTGACGACACTAGAAAAATAACTGCTCCAGATCTGTTTCTTTCTGTCCACAAAAACTGTGGCTGCCGCAACCCTCCATAGCTCTCTTCCTCCCAACGCACTGTCCTCATTCTGACATTCCTCTTCCTGCTGACTGCATGGAACTGAATTTTTTGTCTTCACGTACAAGTTTGTATTCATAATCAATATTTGCTAGCGCCGTCCATGCCTCATGAACAGTACCTGGCACAGAGCAAAAATATTTGTCTCTCTTTCCCAAACTACATTGGCGTAATCCGATGTTCACAGCATCGATGACAAACCTTGCCTCCCAATTTCATCTTCCAGTCCCTCCCCTGCGAAGGTTGACACAAATATCCCTTTGCTTTGAACTGAACTGAACCTAGTCTCTAAAAGAGCTGGAACGTTTTCAGACGCTGAACGTAATTCTCGCGAGACTTGTTCCTACTCTGAAAAAACAACCTAATTTCTGAGGAGCTACCCTGTCATGAGGACACATATGATCTGCTCCGTGTTACCCTACCCGTCCTCTCGTTCACCCTTACGCCCGGTAATGATATTCATACAAAGATACATGTTTCCTCGAGTCAATGCTCACGTCAAGTGAAAGCTTTCTTCTGTTGGCCTATCGTCTCTCGCAGACCGCAAAAAGTTCCGTAGTAGATTCAGTTCTAACAGGAAAACTTTCCCTTTTGTTTGCCTGCTGCAATAATTTTGTTCGTTCCCTTTCCTGTGTCCCATACCTTTTTCAAAATATCCTGGGTCATCGTCAACATCCAAAATGTATTTAAACAAGCAGCAAAAGTTTTGTCTTGCGCCGTTTTTTCTCTTGAACTCATCCGAATGGCGCAGCACCAAAAGAGTAATTAACATTAAGCACTCAAGGCACACCTACGTGGGGAATTGTTTTCCAATTTGGTTTGTCTATTGGCGCTTGATGCATGTACGATCCGGATACATGTTGCCATTAAAAGCTATTTCTTTCCCTCATCAACAATAAGTATCGGCCATAAGCTCGAGATGTTTCGCATTAGTCTGCAATTTCCATCACGAAGGAGAATATAAATCCGAGACTTGATTCATTCCTACGATGGATTTACCGCCATCATGTCATATAGCTTTCTATATTTTTGACATCTTCTTAAATAAAATAAACACGGAGAGGAAGCTACAAATGGAAAAATATTTACTAGCTTTTATGTCCTTCACTTCCGATGTTGCACTGCGAGAGTCAACCTAATTTCTTATTTCCAGAGCAACGTTGTCAGGAAAGAAAGACATGTTCAGGTTTTATGCCGCCACAACCGATAACAAAGCGACACTGAAACATTCCAGGCACCGGAAAGGAAATTGTTATGTTATGAATATATACACAGAGTAAATTTATGATCCGCACTCTGCAACAGAATTATTATGTTTGAGTAAACCGCACAATATAGGGTCATGATTTTGTTGAAATGGAAACAATTTACCAGTCCCGCCACCACCAACCACTTGGAAACGCGTTAAAGCCAAGCATTAAAACCCTATCAGCCATTGAAGCGCGTGCATGGAACTCACATCCGATATTATCGCAGCCACAGCCAACATCAGCTTAATGTCAACATGTAAAAGAACGGGAGAAAGATTCCAACATCATCCCCCGCGCACAGTCTATCTACAAAGGCCAGGTTCAGCAACCCGAGCCCACATGCAAGCCAATAAATGCGCGCTGGCTCTCGTGGTCTACTTGAATTAGGTTCCGTCCTATCAACTTCTAACGAGGAATGGCATGAAAGCAAGTGGACTTGCATTCCCATTAACCAGTTAAAGTACAACAACCGCAACCGCGCACCAGTTAGGCACCAGTTAGGTGCCGAAAGATATTGCAGACACCTTACTAAAAGCAGTTTAAGTTTGTGCGTCCAAAGGGGATCAAGTATAGTGATACCACCACCGTAAAAAAAGAGTAATTTGTCAAAGCCATGTTTCAAAAGATAAGGAAGGCATAAAAGGGTAAATGAATGATTGAATGAATGGAGATAAACAAAAAATAATATGAAATAAAATAATTTGAAATTGGTTAATAAATAAAAAAGGAACAGAAAAGTTTCAGGTGGTTAGACTTACGAGAAAAGCACCATTTCTCGGCTTTGAAGGCGTAAAGTATAACTAAGACGACAATGACTAGGAGAATTAAGCATCCGATGATAACTCCGATGACCGTCGCCATCGACACTGGGTCTGAAAATACAAAATGAAGTCCTGCAACAGTTTTTGCAATTGCGGAATCCCGCAGAATTATAAATACAGTATTGTGACTCAGTGGACAAGCAACTCACCTCGCACTTTCAGGTTTACCGAATACCTGTCGCTTCCGCGATTGTTCTCCACTTTCAGATAGTAGAAGCGGTCATCTGCAGTTTCTGCGAGGGCGACACGGAGCCTTGCTTCGTAGCAATCCTGCCTTGGAATCTGAAAGAGAAGTCCACAATTGCGTAAAGCATGCCCGGGAGGAATCAAAAAATTATCATAATGGAACGCAATAATTTTCCATATCCCACGCTCCTCTTCAACCTCCGACAGTTTCCATTTTCCCTAAACATAACATCCCCATACGTCTAATAAAATCCACGCCTTGTAATGGCATTTGCTTCTCCAGGGAGTAGTTATATTCACCTTGTACATTTTTCCAACATTATATTTCCGCAGCCTCAACAATGTCTTCATACCTTCCGCTCTTCAATCACCCATAATCTCGTTAAATATTAATCCGATCTTTGCCACTAAATATTACCATCATGACATGATGAGCTAGTGGGAGGAAAACCACAGAATAGTAATTGCATATTTCACCACAGCACTTCCTGTTTCCTATTTTCTTGTAACTGAGCACGTGCATCCATTTCTCGGATTTACTTTCTCCTTTACGTCCGTCTCCTCTCCTTTGCTTTCACCTTTTTGCTACGGAGATAAGCAGAAAGGTCATAGCTTTAGAAATAGAGCGAGAGCACGAGAGAGAGAGAGAGAGAGAGAGAACATGGACTACGTTTTTCCCCATGTATAACAAATATACACCCTTAAATTCAGTGGCTCAAAGACACTGGTTTGAAAAAGCAAGGAAGACGGCGCGGAGCCTACCTGAGAAAAATTCATCATCAGACAGACTTACACTTTCCTTTCACGGCTTTCGATTCAATTCGATTCAATTCAATTTACTTTATTTCCTCCTTCGCCTAACTCAATTACTATTACACTTCCTCACTGCCTTTTTCTGCAACACGTTCACACTCCTAATAATTAACCTCACATCGTTTACTTCAGTTTCAGCCCGACATGGTCGACTTGCCGAATTCCTTCATTCTCTTATCCAATTCAGGCAATTATCATTCACTCATTTCGCGAAGTTCTTGGAGTCCATCTCCTTGTCCCAATTTCATCTCTTTCAGCGCCAGTATCTTTAGACAGATCTGACTGCGTTCCTGAAGCATGCCTATGCGGAAAAATAATCAAGAGAAGCCTTTCCCCGTCACCCCCTATTTAACTGGAATCGGGAAGGTATGGCCGTTGGACACTGTTCGATTATCGCATTACGATCCCACCAACTCCTCCTCCATCTCCATTCACAAGATTGGAGTTTGCACAGTAAACGGATGTGATATTTCTGTTTACCGCACACTTACTGCAGCCGTGCTTCCGCATGTCTCTCGGTCCTCTTCTCATTACACGCATCCACTTAGTCCGCCAAAATGTGGTTTCTGTCCTGCCCAACTCTGAAACCAGGAGAGGAGCTCCAGGCTCTTGAGCCAAAGCTCAATGGTCCTCCCGTCCTAAGTACGTGCAAGTGCTCATAAATTCCTATAATTTGTCACTGGACTCCGTTGGCCAAACTTTCCCTCTGGTCACACCAAGTTGTAGAACGGCTCTCTTGCTTTCTCCCCTGCATTTCTGTCTCTCTATCTCTGCATCTAATCTAATCTCAAATCCTATTCTTTCTCTCTCTTCTTTCTCTCTCTCTCTCCCACCCCTTCTCATCTAGCATAAGCCAATCCTCTGCATTCCAAGTACTCATGAAAATTGTTCCCGACTAAACAGTTCTGTCCCCACGGTGACACATTCCTTACTTGCTCCAGCTTAGCGTCACTCCAAGCTGGAGAAACACGGGAATGAATCCTTATACATTTCCTCCGTCTAAGTCTCTGGCACCACGAAGCCAGGCAAGTTCACGGCTCCCGGTCAATTCACGTAGGCTGACATTTCCCCTCCAACTTATTTGAGCAACTACACTCTTTCCGCTCCTTTTCTCAACAACATTTTTTCCATTACAGACATTTCTTTGTTTTCTCTCGCACCCGTTACTTCCTCGCCACCGAGTACTTATCAAATACTTTGCTCAATTCAAATAAACCGAGACCGAGTCATCGTAGCGAAAGAGCTATTGTTGCAACGGCATTTCCTTCCCCATAGACCGGTGCACTTTGCCCTTAGCCTACATACAAATTTCCAACAGAGACATATAGCTTCGTAATTGGCCGGTTTTTTTATTCTCCATGTGAAACTGCATGTGACTGAGACGCTGCGGAGAGTGATACTCCTCATATTTTATAGATGCATCCAGACATGGTTAGCCGATCGATATTTTTCAGACTGGCTGTTTAACAACACCGTCCGCTATTGAAGGTACATCAAGTTCAAGTTGCAGCAGGTTTGCTACTTTATCCGCTGACAAAAACAAGAATGCAGGAACATATCTCTCTCCCTGCCTTCCTTTCTCCTACTACTATGGAATATACAAGGATCAGGGTCTGAAGTACACTTGAGAGTGAGCGCTGAGTATTTCTTCTTGCTTTCTCTGCCAACATTTTCCCGTCAGCTCTTGAAAGATAACGTCTGAAAGAAATGGCATCGTGTCTACTTTCTTCCGTTACGCTTTCCAGTCCTTTTGGGTGCAACAAACAAACAGCAAACTTTTGTACAAGAAGGATTTCTTGCCCTTTTTTACTTTCCCTAGTTTTCACCCTCCCCTGGCCCATTAAAAATCAGCTACCCATCACCCAAGACTAGTCATGCAGTTCGAAAGCCTCACCTCATAAATTACCCCCGTTCGGCTTTCATTTTCATTCAATTTATGCTACTTTGGCCTATTCTAAGACATCGATAGGTGATTCGAGCCGTACAATACATCACGGAATTTCAATTTCCTAAAATATATGAACGCCCACATCTGTCTCTTCGCGACCATTACAACAAACCCATTTTTTATCCACAATACAACCAAAGACCACTTGAACCAAACCGTACATTGTCCCATAGCAGTATCCCTTCCCGTTACCCAAGTCAATCCTTACTCGCCCGCTTTTCCCCCTCTACTTCCTCACCACATTCACACTTCGGTTTATAATATCCTTCCGCCATTATATCGAAACCCTCTTCTCAATTTTTTCAGCCACCCACAGAGCGATTTTCTCGAAAATCAAATTTCTTAATGTAAATCCACATGTAATCTTTTCCTCGAATCTTCCGAAGGTGATTCATCATAAACAGTTTGTAGTTACATTATTTCGGATTAAAAATTACTCCAGGTTTACCACACGCATTATCGGTGGCAGAAAAGTGCTGACAAACTATTGAATAAAACCATAAATCCTGCCTAGGGTTAAGCCTCAACCTTCGATAACAAGATGAAGGGTTGACCGTGAGCATGTGATGGGGAGCAGTTCATATTTAGTAGAGTATAACCCGGGCCCGTCGCACCCATCTACATACTCTTACTTGCTTAAAGCTGCAGGACGTTGGATCAGGATGCAAGTTGTCGAAATTTCAAACGTTTGCTGAGCC
>VRMD01002040.1:0-14529 GCA_009872375.1 Sminthurides bifidus | reverse complement strand
ACAATAAGAGTAGTTCTCCTTCTACTCCACAATTCATTCATATCTTTTTAACAGATTATCCAGTTGCTACCAGGAAGCTGAAGAGGTGGAGGATCTGACAATTGTGAATACTTTACAGTTGGCAAGTTAGAAGTTAGTATGCATGCATTCAATAAATTCTTGAAACGAGTTCACTGGTATTACACATTCTATGCGTTAGGCTCCGAGTTTGGTCTGGATGTAACCAGCTGAGTCTCCATCTCTCTTGACACTGTATCTTTGATGAAAATGACCAGTGAATCTATTCACTATCCCTGCCAGCTCTTTCTTCGCAAAAAATTTTTGGGCAGTGGCCAGATTCTAGGATATTTTCTTTTTACCTTAATGCGACAAATGTTTCGAAAAACGTCTGTAATTACTGTCAGAAGCACTGACAATCAACCCCTAGTATCGCGATTATTTCAATTTCCTTTAATTGCGGTCCAAATATCATGAAGGACTGCATTTCATTGCAACAGGGTACCAAAAATGACGGAGGTGATAAAATCACCTCCTATTATTTCAACAGGTCGACAACAGACAACGTTTTCCTGGCGCCTACAGTTATCAGACGTTTTTCGTAAGCGGTCAGGAAACTGTGTAAACATAACACGCATAACACAACTACTGTGCTCGGAACCGACATTAGCCTCCAGTAAATACCATGAATTTCACATATCCCACTGGCATCCAACTGTCGTCTTACAATTCCAAGAAATTCACCTTCGGCGTACCAAATGCACCAACAGAGTACGACATGTAGCTGAACATGCTTTGCTTGAGACAACTACATGGGAGCCAACAGTCTACCCGAGGCTGATTAGAAATTGGGTTGGATGCAATTGCCCAATATTTATATGACAGAGGAGTAAGAATGCAGTAAGAATGTGATACTTCCTACCTTAATTCTCTTGTCAAGGTTGGAGCAGGTAAATCATTACCGTTTCCATTCCATGTACATTGAACACACTCTTTGACAAACAAAAGGTATTGCTTACGTTTATTAGAATGCCAATGATGAACAACATTTCTTTCAGGGCTCATACTGTGCTAGCTCCCTCCTCCTTGAGCAAATACGAAATAAAATATTTTATGCGTATCGTGGGTAGATCAACTACATCTTTGAGTTGCGCTATCATTGATTGATTTCACATACACAGAAAAACATGCCCACGCGCGTTAAGTTATTGTACCCAATAGCTACTCCACTTTTCTCCGTACCTGAGATACACAGTGACTAGAAATACCAACCCTTACTTAATTATTAGAGACGTGGATGAAAGTCCTGGAGTGCACTTAACGGAGCTGGAAACGGCACGGTCGTGCAACGATCTCTTTAACGGAGTTATGAGGTAGGAGCATGAGCTAGAACCGTAAATCTGACCTGTGTCACCACTAATTGACTTGATGAGCGTATCATACGTGCGTGCATATGTGCTGACAAAGAACTTGGCAGTGCCAAATGCAGCAATTATGCTGATTATTGGAGCATTGGAGGGCAGTAGCTTGCAGGTTCGGAAATGGTTATTGCGATTCTAAAGTTGAAGCGATTCGAGAGAAGGACAGATGGAGCAAATGAATTTAATCCTACGAACGTAATAACTGAAGGGCATGAATTTTGCCTCAGAGCAAATCGTTGCGGGAGATGGCATTAATATTTATTAGGAATTTCATTCCAATAGATGTTGCAAGCACGGCACGGATTGCTCTTGATTGTATTCCAACTCGCTCGATCCATAGTTGCACTTGAGACTCATGTACAATCAGTGTAAGGGATGTTACACAAATGATTGGCCAAGTCATTGCAAACTGCATTGAAAGCAGATGGAATAGCCGCAGATTTCCCATTGCGTGTTCTCCACACATAATCTTCTTCAATTGCACTCTGACGGTGCAGACCAATTGTGCATTATTGGCTCGGCACTACTTATCCGGCTAAAATGGAAAAGCCGTACAAAACGTTTTCAAGAGACAGGCCGAGACTCAAGTGCTGTGAACTTTTGGATTTAGATAGTAAGTAGTTGACACACAGTTATATCGCATGTGCAAAAGTTCAGAAATTCCAGCAATGAATTCATACATGTATGCATATATGTGCAATAGTACCAGTTCAGAACGCATAAAACTACGTCACTGATCTTGCTATTGTTACTAACTTGTGTGATCTAATTCTTCAGAGCAAAAAGTTTTGAAGCCGACCGTAAGTCATGAAACTCCTCGCACCCATTTTTGGAGAATATTTTGCATTTGAAGAAAATTTACAGCCATTCGCTCATAAGCTACGATTAAAAAGATGGTTTTAAAATCAATGTTTCACTCACAGTATCTCTTGTTTCAGCGTGGTCCTTTGCCGAAAATCCGCCCTCATTGTGGTAGGTTCAAAGAGCGATTCAATTGTACACTGCTTCAGGAACATGTAATAGCTCATTGGGTCATTAAGTAACTTTAATTCAATCACAGTGATCCCAAAATCACGACTCTGAGATCATGTTTTCTTCTAGATTCGTCTCTCAAAATTTATCACTAGTCACACACTTCACAGCTTCCTCATCACGAACGTGCGAAAAAAGATTTTAAATCCCAGCTAGTGACAGCACGTTAATCAGTGCAAATTAAAGCCAAAAATATTAGTGAACCCTGTTGATAAAATTTTAAGAAAGCAAGAAGAACTTTGAGTGATCAAAAATTTTGGGCAGTCAACGTTTCGCGTGTATCACTATCCTTGTTTATCCACACACAGAACAGTAACTCAACTCTTGGAGCTGAGA
This sequence comes from Sminthurides bifidus, assembly GCA_009872375.1. Classification (NCBI taxonomy): domain Eukaryota; kingdom Metazoa; phylum Arthropoda; class Collembola; order Symphypleona; family Sminthurididae; genus Sminthurides; species Sminthurides bifidus. Next base: position 11,743 of record VRMD01002040.1, on the reverse strand, counting down.
GGATGCGGCATTGAGAGCCCAACAGCGTGTGCACCTGAACGTGGTTCACCCGCCGTGTAAATCCTGAGAAAAGTATAGCGTTACCCAAGCTGTAACAACTGCTGCTGTGCTCAGAGCTGTGCCTCGCTTTCATCTCCAGTTTGTTTGGGTGAGAAGAGAAGAAAGGGGACCGTGCAAACGAAATCCTTCGCATCAAACCAAGGAGCTAGATCGGTGGTGGGTGGACGAACATAAATGTTCCCCCTTTCTAAACACAGTCCAAAAGCTCAAGTTCTGGCTCAACGTTTTCTCCTGTAGGCTAGATCTTGTAAGTGCAAATAACTTACGATAATTCTCTTAAATTGAACACAACAACTCACAAGCTTTAATTGGGACTTGGTATGGAGCTTATTTCTCAGTTGTGGCAAACTCAAAGTGTCATTAACTCCGATAAACTGCTGGTAAACTATCAATCGATATTACCAGTCCTGCCTTGTTTTTTTGGGAAACCTCAGCGGGCACAAAGAAACCGTATCTACATTAACCTTAATCTAAAATTAGCCTTGAGTTAAATCAAATAGTTGGTTTTGAACTCTTCGATTCTTCTTCTTTACATTTATTGTTTCGGTAGTCCTCATCCGATGAGGTTCCGGCGAGTATACACGTAAAAATCCTCACCGCTTGGCGCTTAGTTTTCCACAAGTCGAGCCGAGAAGACGAAGAACGAACAACCTCAAGGAGCGAGTTGGAACAGCGGCTGCCATCATGTGATGAATAGGGGAACCTCTTGCGATATCAGTCGTCTATGAATTTTTATGCCTCTTACCTTGAGAGTTGAACAGTAGATGCCGCTAGAAGAGTTCAATCTTTTTTCAATCGCTTTCACCTGCCGCTATCTTGAAAGTATGCAAAAAATATTCTAATGAAAAAGTTGTTACCCAGATAAAATTGTGTACACACCCAATTAGTAGTACTGAGATTTTTTTACAGTTAATGGGGATGGAGGGCTATCATCAAAAGGTAACCCTTACGTCAGATTGCATAAGGCCTTTTAAAAAAAATTTCGAAGACAATGCCTTTCACACCCGTCCAATCCCCCGAGCTACAGCATTCATCGTTAAGGGTTCGAGACACAGAATTTTATGAGTCAGTCAAATCTAGCTTCAATGTAACTAAGACCGGGTCGTTCATCGCGCCTTCGGTCAACCCCAGCTCCCAAGTCTGGGAACATTGGTGTTTGAGCATAACAGCGACGGATCTTAATCATGCACATGAGACAACCAAGCCATAACAAGAGGTATGCACATACAAAATGCAACTGCCAGTCACTGACTTGAGTTTGAAGAGATTTTGGAACTATGATGCGGCATCCGCGGTCGACGCAGTTTACGAATTCACAACTTCCAGGGTACGTTGCATTTTCGTGAAAAAGCATAGATTTTACGTTGGTAAATCTGGTGGAAGAAGGAGTTACCATGGTAGGCACAAGTTTCTCCACAGGTTGAACAGATGGCATAACGTTTGTCGAATTTCGAGAATTAGCGATGAGAGAAATTTATAGTAGCTTTGAATGATAGTCAATACACACTTATTTTATTTTAATAGACATTTGTGACATATACGCTGGTCAGGATTAAGCTTACACAATAAACAGAAAGAGTTGAAGTGGTAATTGAGTTCATATCTGGTTAACACAAGGTGCAAAACAATTTTTTTCCGTTTTCTTTTCTTGCAGCTCAAGGTGCTTGAATCTTGACAATGTACACTTTTACCTCTCTGTTCATGCTGACCAGTATGACTAGATAGATAGATATGCAATGGCAGCAATGATCTTACTATCATTTTCACTTGCCTGGATCATTGCAGAGCTCATGTTATTTAAACGCTCCAACAATATGTGAAAGTTTCAGTGGCAGCAAATCTGTGAAGGCGGGGCGGATTATACGTTCTTACAGCAGCAAAATTAATTGACCGCGTGGCTAGTCCAAAAAATCAGGAAATGAATCGGAAACGTGCTGAAGGTTTCTGTTTGATCTGAAGACGTCCGAAACGTCCTGCGTTTTGTTTGTGGAGAAGTCATAGGGGGGTAAGTAAAATTTGTTTAGGCACGGTGCAGGGTGGTTAATTTCCTGATTTTGCTAGCAGGTATTTGAAGTTTAATGAGAAAAGCTTTAAATGGAAAAAAGTAAGACATGCGTAGGCAAGCAGTAGTTGCTGAGAAGAGCATGGAGGAATGGAGTAAAAAGCTCCAGATTTTATTAATATCCAGCAGGTATTGGAGAAAGTTTCTACGAAGATGGATGGGAGGTAAGGGAATTAAGACAGTTTAATTCCAAGTTCGGGAAGCTGAGACGCTGAGAGCGACGTTGGTATTGGATTTTCAGCGAAGCTAACTTAATGAGTGTTTGTACAAGGTGGAGGGGCTTGGTTACACAGGCTGAAATTTTCCCGTAGATTATTTCAAAGACCCATGATTGAGCACCTGGGAAAATGAAAACTTTTACATAGGAAGCATACAGAGACTGAGTTTGTGATAGAAAAAAGTGTGAACTGCTCTTTGAGTCAAAGACGTGCCCTTAAACTGAAGGATGGGAGAAAAACTGGTTAATTTACGGAAGTGCTCAAAACGGAGAAAGAAAGTAAATGAAACTCCTAATTCGAGATTAAAGTGAGCCAGAGATTGGAATGAAATGTTTGTAAGGACCGAAAGAGGCTGGTGCAGAAAAGGAGGGTAATTTACATGAGCAAATCTCAAGATTGAGCTTCTAATGAGCAGTCATATTAATCTGGAGTTGATGAGGTTTTTAATGGGATTCCTTAAGCAATTTCAAGAATTAGATGAAATATACAAGACTCAATTTCGTTGGCATAGAAAGAGGGAAATTAGAGAGCGTGTTTCTACGCTCGTATGGTTTCCGCGGAGGAAAAATATCCTTAAATTACTTTTTTTACACCGTGAGGTGGAATTAAAAGAGGAGGGGAGAATTTCTTACTTTAAGTACCGAATCTTGTGAGAGCATTTATCGCTACTAAAACAGAGTTTTCTCTCGTTCGATATTGCCGTCCCTGTTTTTAGTTCGTGCAACTAATCCGTTTCGTGTAACTGCCTGGAGGTGGGGTGGGGTGCGTGGCACCAGTCAGGGACCGAACCTAATGCAAAAGGTAAATGCCAGCGGAACGCGGAGACTCATTTAATCACACGTGATAGCATCTAAAAAGTACGAGCGCGTAAGTGACTTTTTAAAATCCAAGAACTCTTATCTTCTTAAATGGCTCTGGCTCTATTTCCAGACGGTGTTATAGAGCGGAAAGCCGTTAAGTCCTCAGAAATGAAAGGTCAGCTTTATCACAGTCACCTCTTGTCCATGGGGAAATAATACTGCTTCGGAAACTAGAGCAGAAATTAAGACGTACGCAATATCTTCAAAGCTAAACCGTAGCATGGTGGAACGACTTGAACGCCAAAATATCCCTGCAGGACACGGTGAAAGCCGTTAATATAGTCTCTGGGTGTACAGGCTGGTTGAGAGTTGCAGCCGCGAAGCTAAAAATACGAATCTGCACTTCGCCTTTGCTAGAGACACTGGAGAGTATGTAAAATCCGGTTTTTTAATCATGGCGTCCAAGATGTTCGGAGAGGAAATAAATGAGAAGGGGAGAAAAAAGTCGGGGAGTTTCTCATCACAAAAAGGGATTGTTCTCTGCCCTCCGCGCATGCAACTTTCTCCTCTCTGTGATTCCCTAGTTGGATCGACCAGGAAATTTCACTCTCTCCACTCAGCTCTTTTGCGTGGTTCAACTCGCATAATTAAATAACACACCTCCTGGCTTCACAATTGGCAGTGGTCAAACTCATGGTCTGTTGCCAAGTCCCGTACATCCTTAGGCTGATGCCTTTAGGTTTTCTTTTGCCTTGAAGATAAGACTGTGAACAGCAGAACCCCTTTGCCTAAAAGCTAAATATCTCAGCTGGACTAAAAACTGCACATGCACAAATTTTATGCTTCTGAAATATTAGAGAAATTGAAACTCACGACCCGAGCCGGTTTGAACGGCACAGGTTGGCTTGCAGCTCAAACTGGAAATCGCTGTGTGAGGTACTTATTTTGTACCCCCGTGACCGTTGAACCTTCGATGTAAGCATTTTTAAGGCGATGACACAGACAAAACTGAGCAATGTTGTACCCCCTTCGCAACAAAACTATACATCTATGTTTACGTGTTTGCATTGACTAATAGCCATAGTTACCGTGTCAAAATAATTAAGCCGGCACGAAGCTAAATTGCCGGTTGATCGAATCCCCAGTTAAATTTCAATCAGACATGACAACAGCAAAGTAGATTTTCCAACAGAATCCACGCAGAAACCTGTCGATGCATGTGTGTCAATGCAAATGCCCGATTGTTCAACAACTGTAACTGAGGGATCCTGCCTTTCGGTCAATCTAACGTACATTAGGTAGGAAACCATTCAAATTCTAATGTGGCTGTGCAGCTGCTATGGCTACAGTGATTTGATCATGTTCATTGATGAAGGGGCTGCTGGTAGTAGAAATGTATGCGTAGAAATTATTTCACTTCATGAATATGCGAAAGGGCATCGATCTATCGTAAGCTACGCAGGATGCAGCTTGAACTTCTCCAAAAGGTGCATCTTTAAACAGATGCATTGATTCGAAACTTGGATGTTGTTAACGAATATCGATATTATTGAATACTTTGCTTTTAATACAGTACCAGGTTCTTTTTGCTCGTAGGTAAGCTCGTATGACTGGGACCAGAGAGGAAGAGCACAGAACCTTTGAATTAATAACAAACGGGGTTTTGTATTATCCAATACCGCCCTCTGCCTAGGCAAAGAATGAAATGCCTGAAGCCGGATCTTAATCATGGAGGATCCGTTTTGCATGGGATTCATCACTGCAAGCCCCACTTGTAAAATGTAGCTAGAAAAGGTGTCTCTTTTTACCATTGGACCCTCCTGTATCGCATTTTCTCCCTCATCTGATCCGAGAGAAAGGGTAGTCCATGGATCCTAAAACAGTATTGAAACCTTTCAGTCGGCACTGCAGCAAGTGGAGTCTGATCACATTAGATTCGATCAGGCACAGCAGTACTCTTTCTGTTTCTGATCGGAAATCTACGGTACATTTACCCAAAGTACAATATCATGTAATGTATGCAAAAAATTATTCCTCTCTCCTGCAAAAAACTCCATAAAAGAATCCTTAACGAGCAACCCTAAATGTGTGCATCCATATGAGATCCTTTTGTTCCTTCTCACAGTCCTCTGCTAGTTTGGTAATTTTGGCTCTGTACCGTACTGGTAAGGACCTCAATCAGGAGACAGAGACATTTCGTCGTCGCTATATGGGAAAGGTTAGGACCAGGACCACGACACAGTATCTAATATCTGCTGCGTAACCCGTCATGGAGCGAAGGGAGACTTTTTTATACCATGGAAAGGACGATTCATTTTTTATGCTCGCCCTTTTTCAGTTTCCGTGTGCATCTCATGTTGACTTGAGTAAAATGCTCTGCTCAATCTCTACGTACACAAAATCCGTGGAACTCATCGCACAGCAAGTGGAACAACATTCGTTTCCTACGGCAATGTCCCAGCTTGCTCCCCAATAATAAGCTCGTCCGAATAAAATCAATGACAAGTTCAACTACAGTCCCTAATTTTCATTCCGGTACTGTGTCTGTATGCGGCTGGAAGCATTGCCGGGACTCGAATGCAAGGAAACTAACAGTGCTGAGGGGCGCCTGTAAATTCCCTTGCGGCACAGACCTATTTTTTCATGACGAACGGCCTCTTCTAATCCGCAATATCCATTATGATTGCCACCATGGGCTACAGCTGAGGACATCATCCTGTGGCCTTACGGCACTCACGTCGGTATACCTAGGAAGTTCTATTGTTGATCGCGCTATTTCATCCTCCGATACCTTTCGCCCTGGATATTACGACTAGTGATCAATTTTGCATCTTGTTTAAGAAGGAGTCGATAAATGAAATGCCTACGAACAGGTCAGCTGACCATCTGTAATTCCCTTCGGTTATTCCATTGTCTTTCGAGTTTACTTGTTTCATTTATAATGGCTGGCCTGAATCAACTAGCTGATCATCACATCTGATTATCACAATACGTTCTGAGGAAGATGACGCTAGTGCGCATGAAAGATTGTCATACGCATCTTCTTGTACGACAGTCCGGTCGAGTTAAAGTTGCAAGTGAATCCGAAAGGGCGACATGTTGCACTTAAAAGAATACAGTAAAGGACTTGGAACAGGGGAAAAATCCATATAGCCTGCCCAAGCATTGACGCTCAAGCGGCTAAATTCAGGAGAGGAGCACCCGTTCGTAATGAAAGCTAAACACAAGCTGGGTAATTTCTAGGAGGGAGTCACCCGCACTATCTCTTATGCTAATGGTTGTACCCGGAGCAGTAGTATTTTGGGCTGGAGTTAGAGCTTCTCCGCTAGACTAATCGCATGGCTACGTGATAGCGTCCATGCCATACCGGGCAAAGGGCTTCGTGTTTCCTGTGAGCGTAGGATGAGAGGCTTGCTTCTTTTAATTGTAGACAAGAGTTGTTTCTCCGTCCTTTCTTTCTCCATTAGGTGGTGCGAGCCTCAGCTCGCTTGGAAGGTCATCGCTATGACATGGGCATCAGTGGAGCGAGTAAAATGTTGATCCTAAAAGACCAAAAAAACATTCCCATTAAATATTACCGAGTTTTCATGAAGCACGTTTTCCAGCTCTGAAATGATGTTTACCTATAACACTTGAGCTTGTGTAGGTTATGTTCAGTAATTCTCGCTGTAGTTGAAAGTTGTAGCTCTTTGCATTTCATAAGGGCATGTTTTAATATGCATTTATGTAGATTTTCCGTACATCTTCGCGTATGAAAACAAGAGGAGTAGCGCATAATTTCTGGCAAAATGAGAAAGCTATCCCGCCAAGTATGGGCTCCATTGTCTAAAAACTATGAAGCCATATATTATCTCTTGTGCATTTGTAAGTAGAGCACACAGAGAAATATTTAGGATGTAGGAATGATTGTCGCCTCCAAGGGATGCAGAGCAGGGGTTTTAATGTGAGATACATCTAAATTGCGAGCGACGCTTAATGTTTCTTCCAGGCTAGCATCTTAGGGCAATACTTTGAAAAAAATTATTTCCAAGATGAGAAAGCGAGAGCACATAAGTAGTAATGTGAGCTCCAAGCGATGAAATTCAAAGTAGTGTGGGGAGCCTTTCCGTAGCCATTTTAGGATGGCAAAATAATAGAACGTTAAAGCAGGAGAGATGAGCGGAAGCCAAGAATGCTATCTGGGTACAATAAGAGTCGTGTGCACGGTGACTCATATGACGATCGTGTAGTTTTTTTCTTTTTTCAGAGCTTAAAAAGTCCACGGCTTCTTTTATCGTTTTTTATGCAAGTAAAGGTGTAGTAATTACACTTAGTACAATTACTAACCAGGTGGTGCTTACTGGGGGAACGTTGGATCCCCACCACCTATTAAACAATCAGCTCGTACTTTTTCACCGGTTCACACATTTAGGTTCACACGTAATTCAGCGTACATCATGCTATGACACAATTAAAACGAAACGTAGGAGCGTACATTCACAATGCAGAGATAGCATATTTACACTAACTTGGGCATAATTAAGGGACCTGGATCCTGTTACTCATGCGCGTGCTGTCATTATTTTGAAGAACTGAAGGACGAACTCTCAATGTGGAACGGTTTAATGGGAGTTTTCTTGGAAAATATTAAAGAAATAGAAGATTGAAACTTTCTACACCTGAGTACCACTAATACGAAGCTGAGGACGCAGTTCGATATTACGCTTGATTGAACTTGGGCTCGTATGCTCTCCATATGGCGATGGGAGGAAGCTTGTAGCATCGTGAATTAATACATGATTACAGCAGACAGGTTTTTAGCATAAAATATGGTCTGAGAGGAAGTAGAACGAGAGTAGCTGTTTCTGTACTAGACTCTTATCTTTGTCATTAAACTGTGAGTATTTGAGTACAGGAATAAACCAAGTTTAGTGAGAGAAAAGGATTTCTTGCGCTGCATTCCGCGTGTGAAAGTATAGTGAAACATTTACATGAGGAGGCGCGGAGAAAGCAGAGTGTGATAAAGGCGTATAATCCCCCGGCTCTCTCACATCTGATTCAGTTGTATTTACGCGTTAACATGTCTAATCTAGCGTACGTTCATCTATTCATTTTCGCTTCAGAGTACTGCATGGTTCCTTTCCTCGCCTCTTTTCAGGTATTGAAACGGAATCCTGGCTAAGGAAAAGAATTAGCAGAGAAAGTATGGGAGAGGAGAAAATAAGAAAAAAGTTAACTACNGGAGAAAATAAGAAAAAAGTTAACTACTTTCTATTCCTGTGGAACATTTACACCGCCAAAGTTTTTTGTCCCAGTCCTTCGTAGGCTGTTCATTGCTAGCTTAGTCGGGGAATTTGCCCTTCCTCCCCAGGCAAGAAACATTTTACACGGCATCCATGTACCTGAAGTTTAGAGCAGAGCAGTGGATTTATCCACGAGTAAAACGTCTACAATCCCTTTTCACGTCGTAGGCTTAAGCCAGCTTTAGTTTTTTAATCAAGGTAGAATTTTAAATGGCTCCGGAAATTAAACCATCACGGAAAAAAACAAGACAGCGGCTCATTCCCACTTCTCTCTCCCCATAGCGTTTTCGCATCCAATTTACATCCGCCTTCACATTTTCTGAAATTCTCTCCATTTAACCAATTGTGCCGCTCGTACTTAAGCTCCTTGTGATTTTCATCTCTGTAAAGTGGGATAAAGCAATGCAGCATGTGGCGTGCGGTAAGTGCCATGGGACGAAATCCTGTCTCTCTTCATCAGCTCTCGCGGAGGAAGACCAGGCAGTAATATTTTTCCTCATTTACAATCCTTTAAATACGGAAGTCGGCGCTTTAAGTAGGAAATTATAATCGGAAGCAGGCGGTCGAGGCTGTTGTCTTAATCTCGGCCGCATTTTCTCAGCAGAGCCCCGTGCAGTAGGTCTTTATCAGAGTGGCAACTTATTCGAACGCTTTAATGCCTAATTGAAATGGATATTAAAATTCCCTCTTGGAAATCCCGAATGACATTTTCCACTTTGCCAAATTAGTTTAATTTTAATCAGCTTCAAATTATTTATCCGCCGCTTTCGGTTTTACATCCGCTCGGAGTTTCCGCAAATTTCAAAAGAATTACCTCCTCAGCCTCCAGTTGGAAGTATCTGCAAATGTGGCATGGCGTCCACATTGAATACTTGGCTGGGCTCTTATTGTATTGTCTTGTCACGTTGGTCTAGAGTAAGCGCTTAAGAATTCAGAAATCGCTGTAGTGAGTACGTCGCTGGTAGACAGTGCTACAGCTAATTTTTCTTACTGCAATGCTATGTAGGCAAGTAGTTGTACTTACGAGCGTCATGAGGTAAGTATTTAGCACAAGCAGAAACGAAGCAGACGGATAAAATTAGAGCAGATAGAGGAAAATTACAGTGAAAAAAATGAAAAAGGAGATATCCACTCGGTTGTATCACATTGTGAGGGAGATAGAAGGAGGCGGAGATGAGACAGAGAGATAGGAGAAACAGTTTCGGTTTGTATACTTTCTTATTTTTGTATCATCGCCAAGAGAGTTGAAGTTACGCTCATGAGAATTGTGTAATTGCATGCGCATCCATATCACCCATTAATTTCTCCATCTTCCAGCTTCTTGGCTCCCCGATTCCATTTCATATGTGCTGTTTTTCACTTTAATGGCGCTTTCGGATTATGAGAGCGTACAAAAACATTTCTGTCTTAACTACTTAAGTAAAGGAAAATAAATACACACATGGAATATACAAAAGATTTCCCTTGAAAACCCTCATTTGATGATAGACCCTCGGCAGACTCTGTAAAAAGGGAATTCTACCGAACCTACATCAAAAAGATAAGACAAAGCATTCAACTAACTTTCTTTCTTTCCCATTTCACTTTCCTTTTCAGCTCGCTCAGATTACGGAGGGTACGAAGTCTCGTTTTTAAACCCTGTAAATGTCTTTTCCTTTCTTCTCCACAAGCTTTATGCAGTATAGGACACGAAATGTACCACACTAGCTGATCTTGATCAGTCTCCAGGGTAACGCTTATGGAATTTCATGAGAAATGCAAATTTCCGTTTGTACCCAAATGAAGCTCAATGTGTAGTTGATGTTGTTTCATAGTATACTTTTTATTGGTTGAATGTGAAAATCTTTCCACCTGAGACGATTTCTCAGCCCCGAAGTTTCTAATTCAAGTCGTCTTTCTTAGAACTCACATGGTTTCAGCTGTAGCGTTTAGAATGGCCTTAATGATTTGTTTGGTACAGACTTTTGTAAAAGATGCTGCATCCTGATGATATGTACCCGAGTAATGTCCTCAAGTTAGGAAATTCAAACCATAACGGCTTTGAAGTACATGCAAATCTGAGAAGTTAAGCGACTTGAGCAATGAATTGTAGATATAGACAACTATATGTAAAATCAGGTTGTATTTCAAAAAAAAAAAAAAAGTGTTTTGATTTCGAAGCCGCTAGTTCGCTCTCCCATTTGCATATGAATGTTTACGAGGGAAGGTGTTGAAGTGGAAGACGCCGACAGGCGTGTACAGAGAAGGCGAGAATGCATAATCATAAGATTGTGGTCTCCCTCTCGTGTGGTAATAAGATGAGCCCATTAATTTCGAATTTAAAGGGAGTCAGCAAGTTATACAAAGGCGTCTTTATTATTTTTTCCTCCAAGCGTGTCTTATAATATTTACACCAGGGTGGCGGAGCTATGCCTACAAAGCTTCATCTTTCGCCAGCAACTTTTTTATGATTCACAATTGAGATTGTAAAAGTGTCACTGATTTCTTCCGAATGAGAACAAGTGGAGGACGGTATGAAAAACTGGTGTTCTTGCTATTCAACTTGTATTTGCAACGCTACCCTACCCAAACCACCTTCTCATTCGCTCCGGCCTGCGGCGCACAACTATGAAATAAAAGCAAGATTATGATTGGTGGAAATGTCTTTATCTTCTCTACGACTAAAGTTAAGAGAGAGAAGGAGGAAAGTTCGTGTTTTTGTCTCCTTGTGGACGTTTGTAAAAAGCATTGCTGGAAATATTTGGATAGAAGGTATAAGGTGGGATGTACAAAGGACGGTGTGGTTTCGCGTGCTAAGACGTCCTGAGTTCTTTTTTAAATACGAAAATGAAATTAATTTAAGCAGGTCGGGAAATTAATAGGATTGTTGCTCGCGCTTTATGGCTTTTCATCAGGGCTGGAAGACCATGGAATATATCATCATTAAAATTTTAATCAAAATCTTTTCTACACCATAAAGAAGCTTCGAGACCGAGAGAAGGAGAAAAAGAGGCGTTTGGCCGAAATTTTATGAGTCGTACTCTAACTATCCACCCTCTGGTGGATTTATTAACTCGCTTATGTATCCAGACGACATCCCATTATGCCACGCTGTTACGACACTCTGCACAAAATACTAGATTCCACAACCCCGGAAAACTCGATGGCCCTCTGCTCTGGCAAACTTTTAATTTTTCCATCGCCAGAATAATAACAATAAAATAATTTTTCCACCAGCTCCATCCTCTGGACTGGAAGGAGGGAAAGTTTTCCTCCTGGTATGCCGAAAAAATATCAAGTGTAACGGAAAAATGAACGCGGCGATGGCTCGGACGTTTATGT
>VRMD01002039.1:0-14538 GCA_009872375.1 Sminthurides bifidus | reverse complement strand
CCGCTTCATCTGCTGGCAATTAGGCTAGCAATTAATTGGATTTGTATTAATTGCATTTACTTCCTAGACCAGTCGTCGCCATGTCACTAGAACCAGTAACATGATGCTCTTACGTAATGCTACGGTACAATGAAGAGCACCGGGGCATCTGGAGACTACAAACGTTCGAACGTCTTCTTCGCTCACTCTTGCTATAAAAAATCCTCTTTATGACGCAACAGGTTAACCTTTTTGCATCAACAGGCTTTTTAAGCATGGAAAGTCCAGAAATGGAAACGTCGGATGGCGTATGAGCACACGTGAGATCGGAAATCCTCTGCTTCCATGCCTCCAGCGATGATTCTTTATTGGAGCAACTGGACATCGGCCCTTGGGCATTATGACTCATGTGATAAGGTTTGAGGGGAGGGCATAATGACGTTTGCTCTGCTCCCAATATCCCTATCTAGTACCATTAAGCAAGTCCTTTTACAGTTGATCTAGGGCCACATCCCTTTGGTTTCTCAGAATTTCTTTATCAACTCAGATCATTTGCATCTTGAATGGATTCGTAACACTTCATAAGGTAGTTGATATCTTTCCGCTCCGCCTTGCGGTTTCCAGGAATTAGTGAAATCCTTACATGCCTGTACCTCATGCATCATCTCACATGCATTTCAAGGAGAGCTCCAACCCCAGCGGTGTGCATTACAAAGGGAAAGAGGTTATGTTGAAGACTGCAAGGGTCATGGGACTGACAAAGTTGTTACATTTTCAAGTCAAGCTGCTCAATCATGTCTCCTTTTTTTGGTCATAAAGGACCAGATCGTGTACCCAAAGTACTTTGAACTTAAAACTCGTAATGCTGATTTTCAATCTCAAGTTTCATGCTCTAGTTTAATAACTTTTCGGACCCGGATTCATCGAATTCCAGGGGAGGGGTAGTATAGGATCATATTGTTTCAAAATTTATTGTACCATCCAATACTGTGTCAATCACTCATACGAGCCTCCCGTCTACATTGATAACAGCAATTTGACTCACGCCAACTAATACATTAGTGAACTCCGTCTCCTCATTATCTCGGTGTGTTTGCATGGAGGCGTTTGGCAGATAATCTGGCTAACTACGATGTGTTCCTCAGAGCCATTACAAACCTTTTTCTTGTCTCAATAGAACTAGCTCGAAGTCCGCCTGCTTTAAGGTAAACTTTCCACGAACAGCATTGCAATTTTTACGCGGCATTAAATAATCCACTAAGTTGGTTATCAAACGTTGAATTCCATATGCCGAACAATATCAAGAACAGCTCCCTTTGATGCCAAAACCTGCTCATTTAAAATTGACCGGTTTTAAGAAACCCGGCATTTACGTAGAAAGTTCCAGGTCGCTCTTGTCTACGTGGGTATTATCGCGTTCCAACCGCTACTTTGTGACAGTCCGCACGTACAATGAGATGTCTTCAAGGTCCCAAATACTTTTTTGTCACCATTTCTTCTTGTTTCGAATAACTTGTTCCCAGTAGCCGGTATATGGTGTCTTCCACCTGCGCTGGTTGTGGAAGTAGTAATGCATAGAGACGGGAATGCTGATGATTCCAAAATACATTATGGATATGAAGGAGGATTTTTATCCATGATCAGATAATTATTAAAACGACAAGGTGACAGTAAGGAAATTTTTAGTAAATCCTGAGCATGATGCTCTTGGAAATTTTTAAGCCGCCCAGGAAATCCTAGTTGAAGGTAAGACATGGTAGGGAAACTTTTTCTGTGTGCCGAACATTGTGAACACGCGTCTCACAATGAAACGATTGACGTGACTTAAGCTCTAGTGTACAAAGCTTACTATATCAGCGCGGCTTAAAAGTTTCCCACCGCATTCGCATCGTAATCTTTTGCTATGGTTCATAGTCACTCGTCTTCATATTAGCACAGCGGTAGCGTCTGACTAAGTAAAAGCGCTAATTTGAGCACCGATGTATGTAGGCACACCGAAGCGCAGATGCGAAGCTAAAAGTCAAGATGGAATGAGGAAAAGATACTGATCTCATACACGGAGGGCGGCTTGGAACGGAAAGCATGGAAAGATTTTTCCTCACTTAAAATACAAAAAATTACTCATTCAAAATCAGATATGGAATCCGTTTAACATTCTCGAATTCATTTGTATCTCATCCACAGACGGGCTCAAATTTTTATGAGCATGCCAAAATCTCACGCTGGTACCGAAACTGAAGGAGGAGAAGCAGTGTGAGTAAGGGCGCATCTCATTTCCATTTCCACGGCAGAAGCAGTAGTATACTCATGAGAGATTCAATAAATAATCGAAAAATCTTTTTTTTTTGCTCACTGATGCATATGCATGATTGTGATCCGATCTGGTTCCTGAAAAATGTATTCTATTCTTTAAGGACACGTTAAAAATATTCTAAAATGATCTCACAATTCATGGGCTACTTGTACGTCATCTCCATGCCTTCTGTGGCTCATCCCATATCTGTCAATTATCAAAAGCAAGGCGGAGAAATGTCATTATTACATGTGCTTTTCGTAGAATTCTGTCCAGTTCAGTTTGTAAATATTAAACAGTAGGAGACATTTTCGGCCCCAGAGGTTCCGGTCGTAATCTTGGGATACTCTCGTTACTCACGTTACATGCCACACGTTTCAACTGAACTATTTGTAATTTTTGTTCAAATACAATCCACTATCAAAGCCAGTTCTAGCAAATGCATGCATTGAGGCTGGAAGCTCCACGTATAATGAGCAAGGGAATGGTTGAAGAAGAGCTAATAATGAAAATAACAACTAACCAGCAGCATGAAGCTTAGCTGGAAGCTTACACAATTATAAATGGAAGTTTTCCAGCTAAAAGTAATTCAAGGGGATAAGTCCAGATTGTGATTTAGTTCCATAGAGCTTATAGGCCTGAGCCCTATGCTGAGTAGTTGTGTGGTAACATTCAACTCGAACTAGCGAAAAAGGGTTGTGGATCAAGTGCTTCTTACGTAAAATGATGCATATCACGGCAACCACTATCAACATGTAACATTGCATTTAGTGCATGCAAGGCCTGGAAACATGGATGGACTGACTGAGCTGTGCAAACTTCAAAAAGGCAGTTAAACAATTCTTTCCACAAAGTTTGTTTGTAGTGGCGTCTCTGATGGGATTTAAATTCCCCAAGGTTAGCAGCAAAGCAAAGTGAGTTAAACTTATGGCTAGTGCTTTTAGCTTTGTAAGATGTTTCACAGCTCCAGTTCCGCAGCTTAAGCATACTTGTCGTTAATCCAGTAATTTGAGGGAGCCGAGTCAGTTGATGTGTGTATGCGCAAGGAAAGAGTGAGTCAGGTGACGTAACAGCTTGTTTTTTAAATGCAAAGGGGGATGCGATAACGACTTTTCAATTGATTCTTCATCATGAAAGTCTTACATTTATTCGGACATGTCAATATCGTGGCGAGTGGCGTGCGTCCGAGTCCATCAAACTTTGAAAAGTAAATGTGAACTCGTTCCTTGTCCAAGAAAAGGTTGCGTTGTCGTTGTAATAGTAATTACGGACGGAGGCAGGAGACGATATGTGCATGGTAAACGTTTAGGCGAGTATCAGGGCACGATATTTACCCACCGGTCCAAACAAATTATTGAGTAACATCCTAACATAATTAATTGAAGTGAAGCTGATATCCACAAGGCTCTTGAGGCTGTAGACTGGAAAGGAAGGATACATTGGCGATCTGAGGACATTAAACGCTTAATCCTTGCTCATAAACATTCTATTCGTTATAATGCCCAGATTAGGGATACACGCGCCTTTTCTTTTCACACTGCGAGAGTGGAAAATTTACTTAATATTACACACTGTACTTTCCGAGATTGTATGACTGCTACTACTAAAGGCATTCGCTAATGACATAAGCCCAAGACTCACATGAGAGTTGTGAGCTCGCTGCTGCAAACAGTGCTGGAAAAATCTGTTTTGAGGGAAATTAATATTTGCTTCCTCATATTATTGAATCTTGTTCTAGTCTCCAGCTGACAATTACATGCAATTGATAGTCCAGTCCCCTGTACTGTGCACCACTTATAAAAGCGTCTTGGACGGAGATTACCGAGAGCCTTTCGCCTCAATCTGTTCACAGATGATATTCCTTGACGCAGTGCGTTCATGACTTTGAACCCATACAGATCATGTGCGTAATCTTATAGGCAGGTTATGAATTGATAGAAGATTACGTTGACGAAACCAATTTTCTCTATGCTTCCTCTCTGGTGACTGTCTGTCTGTCGTGTTATCACTATGCCTGCTCTCCGCGCAACATTGCATCGGCAACTTGAACTACATTAAGATTTGAATGCAAGTTTCCCCTTCTTGCTCCCAAACATGCCTCATCCAATAATTAGGTTTGGGGGTTGTTGTGGGCAGCCAAGGAAGATTTTCACCCCATGTGAGTCTTTGAATGAATCTCTTCCGATGGTCACATGACTTTCGCCGTAGTGCAACAAGTGTGCTGGTACTACATTTTACAAGTTGCAATCAACTCCGATCCAGCTGGACTGAACTGGCAAAGGTCAGTGAAATGAAAAGGAACACATTGCCCTCACTGAATGAAAGATGACCAACTGCTCACAAGACAGGACGGGGTGGAATCTCGAATCCAGTTGTATGACTCATGTATTAATCGGGAGTATGATTAAGTGGATGAAGTTAAACGTTTTACCTTTTGGAGTTTACACCAGGTTATGCAAATGTGCACCTGCGATGTGGCTTCGTGAGAAATATAGGAGTGGCTGCAAGCAACCATAGCCCAGTGGTTGCAGCTGCAGGAGCACGGCAAAATTACGTCAAGAGATGAGATTGCAATTGCGTCATGGAGGTTCATGCTAAAAGGTAATGATTGGTTCGAATTTATGATTGACTTTTGTATAGGAAGTCAAAAGTTAATGGTGGACATGGCTGTTCTCTCGTCTCAGCCGAGCTATAAAAGATATGCTTTCTAATGTTAGAAGAAAAGAAATAGTGCACGTGATCCGTACCACTTGATCGGTTAACTCTTTAGACCTATCGCCTGGACCTGCTATCGCCTCCCAGGGTAACACTTGCTCAGTTCAGATGCCTGAGGAAGGTAAATAGTGAGCGTGAACCAAGTCTTCAATTTTTATTACGACATTGTAATCCGAGTTTATTATATAAACTTTGTCAATAACTGTTTCACAAGGGAATTACTGTTCCATCCCTTCTGGAAGGAAGGGGTACACAAGTGGCAGGAGTAACGAAAGTGTATTCCTGGATTCCATTCAATCATTCCCTCTTCCTTATCTTCCGCTATTAGTGTCCTTTTTCCATAATGTTGTGCAAGGTGTCTGCCACTTTTCATAGCCATGAAGCTGGCTGAGACTCTGTGCTCAGCTGAGAAAAAAAATAGCTTGCAAAATTGTTATGGTTGTTCGCATGTTCCGAAACAAAGCGTTGCTAAACCTGCCTTGCGCAATTGCACACACTGCCCTGAATTCCTGGCGGATGCGGAATATTTACGAACGGCAATGTCAATTAAAGAAATACTCGACGCTATCTAGTTAGCGTTTCAAGACATGTAAATGCATCGTTTCGAAATGCATTCATTTTAAATTCAGACTATTTTGCGCGTTGGACACGAAGGATTTGCTGATGATACTGTGGTTTGACGCCTACCTGGAAATAAGTCTCGTGTTACGTCATGACGAGGAATTAGTCAAAAGTTCCAGCTAAACTCCGAGATTGAGAGATGAAATTGATTTGCAAATTTTCCACAAAGCAACAAGATCATCTCTGCAACACCGGTCGTGAGATTACACGATTGCGTCGTATTTGAAGGACGCATGAATTTCCAAGATCATACACGGGCTCGACTCACTCATCTTATAAACGTTTCAGTTGCACATGACAAATAGTCCGTGGCAGCCGACAGATTGAAGGTATTATTAGCCATCGTGGTGGAGACAAAGAGCCATGTAGGCAAACACAAACAGGACAGTTCCAGAAGACTTTTCCAGAAGAAGAGAGGATGGTAAAAATCATTTTTTTTGTCAATTCTCACCACGTGGCAGGCGTTCAGTCCGATAGGAGTCATGTGTCAACCGCACGGGGCTGGCGTAATGAAAAGAATTTTTATTCAGTGTCTTTGAAACCGACAGATTTCTCAATCAGTAAAAATATTAGCTCAATCTTTTTCTACCTTGTTTATAAAGTCCACAGGGAAAAGGATTCAATCAGTAACTCTTTGCTCACATGTCTCAAGCCTTGCCTGCTTCCAAACATCCTTCTTGTTTCCATTACTCTCCCCCATATCCAAGGATTCCAAACACGAGAGCAGATAAAACCATTTGACAGGTAGTAGCACCTCCAGCCATACTGTTATTGACCCAACTAACTAATTGGTGGAAAATGTTTACTCTAGTTAACACGCTCGAGTCATAACTTTTTGTAAATACAGTCACATTTTTTGGAAAAGTTGAGCAATGAATAAAAATCCACTTTTTTACCATGCCATTTAATCTCTCTCCGCTAGCTATACTTGTCCTTCTGGGAGTCAATAGGGGATAATGTTTTTCTCCTCGGTATGAAATCAATACCTGGTTGCTTCACCCATCTGCGACATGACGACATGAGTCCCACTTGCCTATATGGGAGAGAAATGCTGAAACTTCTAATTGGTCATCTCAATCATTTAGCTCCGTTGACAGGTCTAAATTTAGAATTTGTGACAAGGAGGATGGATTTGGGCAAGCGGCTCGCAAGTTTTGGATCTGTAACTAAAAGAGGACAGAGAAATGTCGCTTCACAGTGGGTTCCATGCTAATCCCTGCTATCAACAGCAGCTTAATGTGATCTTAAAGATTGAGCCAGGCGCTAATCCCGGCACTATAATTAGCCAGGGTAGAATAATAAATGTAGGATTTCGAAATCTTACATAGGGTTCTAAAATTATTCCGTGCCTGTGCATTGTAAGCCACGTTAAATCCGAATCTGATCCCTGAGGAAGCTTAAACTTATGCATGACTGGATTGGAAAATCATTTCCACCTTAGCTAGCTACGCACTGCACTTACACGTTAGCAGTTCCGGTTTAAACTAAACACTATAAGGGGTAAATCAAACACGTTCTTCAAACGGAGTTCATCCCGCGGGACGCAAACAGTTCCATAGCGCTCAGCTCTCATCATCTCCTGTAAAATGGTCAATTGAGATATGGCTGCGCGACCCTACCTTCTGTTGATGATTCAGTTACCTCGAAGACGACAAGTTGGAGAATCTGTCTCGTCATCTTGCAGTCACCAAAATATTGCTACGTCTTTGAACCATTGAGTTAGTCTTAAGGGGTGTTTGATGTTGCGTATGAGGATTATGCGCGAGCTCTAATTGCTTGCCTGATGAGCATCATGTTAGGAGCAAATGCCCGTGGGAAATCTGAGAGCAACTCTTCACGAGCGCTTCCAAAACTCCGTATACGCTTTAACAATGAGCGGTGCGGTAACGTTTGACGGGCAAACGTTTTCAGGGCTCCACATGGACTGAGTTATGCTGGGTTTTTTCTCTTCTTTACACTCTCGCTACTAATTGGCATCTTTTCCTTAGACGTGATCTTGGAAAAACGTGAACGTTTGGGACAGGAAGTTACAGCATCGCTCCATATCTCGTGAATCTATAATAGCGTCCTCTTGCGCACGGTCTACGTGTCTGTGCTGGTGTTGCTTTGGTGGGTGGGTTGCGTTTTTAGGCAGGAGCCGAAAGCAGAGTAGAAAGGGATCGTATGATGTAGGGTAGCCAAGGAAATTTTAGTTCGGGCAAAACGAATCAAAGGACACAACAGATAACGTTCTCTGTGAGCTAAGGTCACAAGGAGCTGCCGGTGGTGGTTGCTAGAATATGTGGATCGGATGAGGAATCTTGGGGGTCCTATCAGTACCTCGATGACGACAATGGAAAAGTGTATTATTATTACGTGGGAGCAAATGTACCTCATTCAGACTCATCTCCATGCGTATGGAATCCGAGTTCTTGTGGCAGGCCTTCGTGTGTCTGCCACTATAATCCCTGCCCTGCATTCTTCGTATGTTTGTACACCAGGAGGTTTATCACATGTGCTTCTGAAGTATCTCATCTCTTATGTGTGATACGGAGACTATAGAATCAGCTTGCGACCACGTTAAAATATCCACGTACAGAGATTATAATTCAAGAGGTTAGGATTCAGTTGACTGATATGGCGCTACGATATAAGATAGGCATCTTCTTGAGTATGCTACCGCTCTTCATCTTCTCGAAACCCCCACCCCCTCGCTTTCCTCGCCTTTAAATACGGCGCCGACCCGTTCAATGACAGTGTTAACTTGACTCTTGTCCGAGAAAGATATCCTGTGAGAAAAAGGAATCAAGCGTGAACAGAAGAGCCAAAGTCTTCAGTCAGCAAGCAAGAACCGTTAAATTTCCAACCCGTCATCACCAATCCTTCTCAACTCGATCACACTCAAGTCTCGAACGCCCACACACTCAAAGTAAGGGATTGACTACTGCTTAAAGTAGTTTCGGAAAGGAAATTCCACACGTGGTTTCCCCAAGACAAATCAACAGGTCGGCTGCCAAAAAGGACTGAAAGAGAATCCGCCATTCACACCAGCGAGTCCTTCAAGCTCACGTGTCTGTGCTTCTGCATTTGTTTCCCTTAGCTGATTCCTCGTCAACGTTTCCGAGGTAAGTCCAGTTCCAGTTCTTACTTTTGTTCCTTCTTACGATCTGCTTCTATATTCGTGCTTTGCAAGTTAGCGCTACTGGAGACCTCGGACTTATACAGACCTCTCATCAATTCAACCTCTGCAGCATCAGCAAGTTTTATTCTCAGTCAGTTCTTCGTTGCCAATGGTTTCAGTATGAGTAATCCAGTACTGTATTGGTTAGAAGCTGATAGCTTCTTGTTATTTTCAAGTACGAGCTAAAAATTTCATTTGAAATTACGAAAGTTGGCTCAAATTTGTAGAAATGTTCACTGCTGAGACTAATCAGCAATCCCATCTAATATTCTCACCCTGTGCATGTAGCTCATTAACCCTTGAGCAATCCCAGTATATATGAACAAGCTTCTCTCCTGATCAAGGCTCTTTTTGATTTGGTTAATTGCATTGCATCTGTGCTCCTGCTTCTACTCCTCAACTTTTCTGTTGACACATCCTCGGTTATTGGCAAGCGAAGTAGAATTTACTCTTGGGTTTCCATTACCCAAACCGCAGACTCAATCATAACGTCCTTTGTGCACACATGCATGCGATACATCTTTTACGGGTATCAGCTTTTGCTTGGTTAACTGCGACTTTTTAATGATGTTACAGCCGTTTTTTCATCCACTTCAGCACCATAAAACAAAACTGTCGTGCATCTCTCTCATTCCCATTTCCAGCGTACTGACAGCCGGTTTGCACTTGCATACTCAGAGCTTCAGCAAACTTGATGATGTGACCGTTTAGCTTTCTCCTTGTTCATGGCAGTGTTCCGTTTGCAAGCCCCATAATAAATTTCCCGTCACATCCCCATGTAATTGTCTCGCTGACGTGAGCCGCACTATAAAAAGGGTTTCCGCTGATTTCCCACCCGTAGAAAATCCACAAGCAAAGTGTTATTTGATCCGCCCATTTTGCACCTCAAGGCTGAAAATGCTAAAATAACTTGCCGAGAAGACCTTGCTCAAAATATCAGTTTACCTCTATATTGAACTGATTATTATTTTTTATGCAAGGGGTCTCAAGGAGAAAGTTTCCTCCGTCAGGTGAAAGCGTGGGAGCAGCCTTAAAAAAAGCGGGTTGTGGTTTTGCATGTATCGTCCGATAGCATTGTTGTGGAGCGGAGCCACTCGTCCTCCCTCGACGTTGAAAACTTGGCGAAATTATTTGAACCCCCAGCCAGACGAGATAAGTTTGTAGCCACAAGCGTAGGAGTATTGCCTCGCTGGAGCTGTTTTGGTCAGCAGGATGATGACTTGCATGCATGTTCACAGATGTACATCAAAGGGAGTATTACTTTGATCCCACCGCAGAAGTACTCGTGCTTAACCCTTATTCAATGGTCGTTTTTCAGCCTGATCCCATTCATAAATTATGTGTACAAAGAACATGGCCAATTCTGAAAACAATCTCATGCAGGAAGTGCTGTTGTGATCCAACATCCACCCGCACCTCATCACTTCGAGGTTCCGAGGTTCTTATGCCCGCATCGATGGTTTCTCGAACAAAGTTGTAATGAATTGAGCAAAAACATACAAACATGTACACACAGTCTGTTAGTGTTAGTTGAATGCGAAGAAGGAGGCAAGGGCGTCATAGTAGGTGATAATTGCACTCCCGCAGCTTTTTCATCCGTTATATTGACAGTTTGGTTTTGCCTCCTTCTGCTGTACAAAACGATTATCAGACAGTGAGCTAGCGGATTCGCCAGTTTTTGAAAAGTTAGTGACTGAGAGACTTGGTTCAGTTGACCAAGGCACTGTTCTCAAGCACGCGCATGGACGTGTGCCTCATAGCGTGGAGATTTTTACCAGCTTATGCATTCCAATTTTACTGCTTCGGAGAGTTCAAATGGAAAGGTTGAAAACCCGTACATCAGCATTTCCCTAGTGGCAAATGCAGGAGGAGGCAACGGAGGAACATGAGGGAAATTTTATGAAAAATCGGTGCAATGAGTCTGACGCCTTTTGGCATTTGAAATCGTAGGTTACCTTGACTTTGAAATGTGCCTCGTGGCTCTAAGACAATGAATCTCTTGATACAAAATGCAGTTTTTCGTTGTAGTTGGATCATGGCCCATGCTTTTCACTCTATTCTGTTTTTATTCTAGCTGTTTCTTTTTTTGCTGCTTTGTTGTCAAGAAATGCGTCCGCGCTAAAGGCTTTGAGGATATCTCGATTATCTTCATAATCATCCCCTTATCCTTAAGACACTATTTTGAAATGAGTAAATGTTGACCAAATTACAGAAATCCGTCGGCAAGATGAGTCGCACACAATCCTTTTGTGGAGCTATACTCCTCCTGATGGTCACGTTTGAAGTAAGGCTAATTTCGGGCCGTGCGGCTAATAGATTCAGAGAAATGCACAGCCGAGGAGCTTCCGTGAAAAGGGTAAGTGTCAGCTTCAGTACATTTTCTTATAGAGCGAGGTGTCTTCAGACACTGTTAGTAAGTTCTAGGGCGACAAGTCATCATGTGAATACGGTAGTATGACTTTAGCACGTCTCTAGTGTTTGCGGTAACGATAAGCGTGTGTTACAAAGGTTGACGAGAACAGCAATGTACAGCGTCCACTGTTGCCCCGAGTAAACAATTTAGGCGAGTGACTAGAGTCACGTACTGCTGATTGCCACGTTGCTCAAGTACCAAACACACAGGATCTATCGGTTACTCTGTCACAATATGAAATAGTTTTAACAATTTATCCTTGTTTTTTTAGGAGGATATGAAAGTTCCCCGAGACCTGGCGGATATACCTGCGTTTATTAGTAATGAAAATGAACAAAATGGAGGAGGCTCGCACGAAAGTGAAATGAGCGTTGGAGGGGAGAAGTGGCTGGAACTAGAAGGGGTTCCTCCCGCAAAGATGCCGATGAAATTGCACAAAGATGTGATTCTTCAGTGTCAAGCCGTTGGCTCCCCACCGCCCAGGATTTACTGGCTCAAGAATGGAAAGCCAGTTGAAAATGTAAGACTACCTGGCGTATTAAACCATGGTTAATATTTAATAGCTTAATATTTAGAGACATAGGCATTGACTTAGGGAAAATCCTGCAGAGTTTGACTTTCAACTTGATTATAATTTGTATTTGTATTTGTAGTTGTACCCTTTCGCCGCCGATGAACTTGCGAATCGAATTGGTTCTGAGAAATCAGAATCAGAGACAAGAGCTGACTTCGTGATGGCAAAAGTAATTTCCAAGCTACCCATCCGTTGTATACGACCGGAAGATGAGGGCCAGTACACCTGTGTAGCAGATAACAATGGTCGTCAAGTCTCTGCATCAACTGTCGTGGCCATCGAAGGTAATTGGAAATAGAAGTGACCATTTTATTTTGAAGTCGACAATTACAGTCGTGGGAATCAGAGTATACTAACATTAGAAATTATGTCAACTTTCACAGAGGATGACCCCTCCGGTGAGATGACTCCGGAGTGCGAGCTTCGTTTCGCCGGGCTTCTATTTAACAAGAAAGGAAGGCGTGGATCGCCAGCCTACGTGTCTACAGCCGAGACACTTCATATGGAATTCAATTGGTGCTGATATAGTTTTACCTTGCCAGGGTGCAGGTCGTCCGGTTCCTAAAATATCTTGGATTGACGCAGAGGGACAACGAATCGTTTCGGGGAAAAAGTTTCAGGTATGCAGTGCAGGATAAAAAGTACTGACTTTCTACCTTTGCTAGTTTTTTTGCACTAATGGAGAGTGAGAAAGAATGCAAAGAATGCAAATGCTCATTCAATGCTAATGTCTATTCAGGTGCACGCCAATGGTGATCTAGCTCATCAGAAACTTAAGCTGGAATGAAATGGGAGAATACTCATGTGTGGTGGAGAATCCCTTTGGCAACGACTCCGTATCCACGTTCCTTTACCCACTAATGGTGAGTTGAAGACAAATTAGCAATGCTGGTTCTATCAGCACTACAAAACGAGACGGGCACGATGTGCGATTACTATGGTTACTTTACTAAGGTACTTTTTTTATTTCAGACGGAGGATAGCTAGAGCTGTGATTAGAGAAAGCCGCTGGCATTTGTGTAGCTCCACATGTCACGACAATTTTCATCAAGTATTGTACAACAAGTGGAAGTAACTGTAGTCCAGTGCGTTGGAGTGGAGAGGAATTCTTAAATCTACCGATACCTGATCATCAAATAATTTGACATTCTACCCAATGAAATCAAACCTCATTATGCGCGCCACTTGGCCCTTCCACAAAGTTTTAACACGTACACAAGATAACAAAATTCGAAGCCCTTTCACCCCTGCGGAATTATGGCAGACGTTTTGAGTTACCACTTTCCCGAACTGGATCCACACCTCAGAGCCCTGAATTCGTCTAAAGAGAGCCGTACTAGTCATTTAATTTAATCCAATGCAAAGCTCATCCTTAGTGACATAATGTATTACGATCCTAGATCGAAGTAGATTTCATAGTGTAGGGAAAACAGCAGTAGAAGCGTCCATATTAGCGCAGCTTAGCAAGCCTGATAGAGGAAGACGTAAGTTTCAATCTCAAGTATTTTGCACCTACCAAAGTTTCTATCCTTCGGGTTCACTTTGGAGTTAACATTGATTCCAATATGTCAATCTTTCGTTGGACATCTCGCATCACGATTTCTCTCTCTAAAGCGCTAAGCGCCTGTGTAGTAAAGGTGCCAGCAAGCTTTTTATAGCTGAACAAGATTTATGCGAGATATTATTTTGTTCGAATATTTTTTATTAAAGTTGAATCCACCGTAGGTTTCTCTCCGTACCTTTTAACTTCGATTTGAAGACTCTGCCTAGTGTGCTGGAATTATCAGATCAAATCTTTCCTCAAGTCTTGCAGAGACTTTAAACTGATACGCTTACGCTGCCCCAATCCTAGTGTATTAGCTTTAGACTTGTAGGACGCTCCGAGGTGTAGCCATCATTAAATCTCTCAGTAGGTCAATTTGAAATCACATTTTGAATCGAATTTGAGCAAAAATTACTATATAAAACATGAACAAATTTAAAAATTGGAGTTTTGGGGAAGGTATTCACCATTTTAGAAATTCAGTTATCAGGAGGCTTTTTCCATTGGTTCTTTTTGCAAAAGGAGGGTTTAGCACCAGCAGTTAGATAGTTAGCATACGCTCGAGAAAGTTGTGGCTCTTTGAAAGTTTGTTTCATTATTTGTAACTTTTTTAAATCATTAGTTGAATGAATCTCAGTTATTTTGGTACCTTGCTGAAGTAAGATGATGGAGCTAGCCGATTACCAGTTAAGCTTAAGTTGCTCTTCCTATAGTACAAATATCTGTTGAGCCAACAGGCTCATCATTTACCCATTAGTATACGTATAGTTTTAAATTGTACTTACTTTTAATACTTACATTACTGTTGACACACATTATTATTATCATCATTTCAATTGTCACTGAGACCCAATTTCATTCATCTATGAACAATCATATGCCCTGTTTTTCCATAACTATAATGGAATCTCAGCTTTTGAGTTAATACATTTGAATTCATTTTAAAAATTTTCCAATTACAAATATTTTCTGACAAACGAAGCTAAAAGCCGAATCAAAATGAACTAAAAATAAATGTACGTGTTGATGACTCAAAACTTTAAAATAGTTTGGATATCATTTGCAAACCTTGGCTCAAACATACAAGGCATTTATGTTATAGTTTTTAGACGACTTGTAGCTGAGAGAGGCAAGGCTGTGTTAAAACGATAGATAGCTCTCTTGAGCTTTTCGGTATTGTGAGCCACCTAGTGAACAAAAGCCAAGCTTTCACGTAGCATAATATTCCAAGTTCAACGTT